>VMDO01006322.1:85355-101645 GCA_007922755.1 Pedetes capensis
AATTAAAAAAAAAAAAAAAAAAAAAAAAAAGCCTTTTCTCTTACAGAATGGCCTGGGGAAAGAGGGAACAGAAAAAAGCAAACTTCACCTTTGATAAAAACCAGGGGGCAAGGGGACTGGAAAATAGTTCTCAAAATATGGTCTATGGACTCTTCCAGATAGTCTAGAAGACCAAAACCTATTTTCACATTAATAGTAAAACTTGGGTGGGGAGGTAGCTCAGTGGTAGAGTGCTTGACGGGCATGGACAAGGCCTTGTGTCCAATCCCCAGCGCCACAATAATAATACAACATCATCTGTGTTTTTCAGTACTGACAACTGAATCGATGGTGCAAAAGCTGTAATGAGTAACGCTCCTGGTTCCTTAGAACCAATCGAGGCGGTGGCACTCAACTATGCTAGAAGTCATGGTCTTCCTCACCATCGCACACTCACAGCGGGGGGGGGGGGGAGCATTTTTACTTTAAAATTTTCTTGATAAAAATTATTAGTTTTATTAAATCACCAACCCTTAAGTATACATTTTAGTTCTGTGTGAAGGCACAGAACCACAGACAAAGTACTAAAGTACTGCGGCTGCACACCAAAATGTCCTGGTGGTCTTTAGGAAAGGCACAAGTGTCATTTGAATTAGGAGCCCAGCTACCTGCTCTTTTTTGTTGTTTTTTAAAAACAAACTGTGGTTGTTTGTTCAGACTTGGGTTTCTGGCAGATATTTTCTTCAAAATATATGAAGAGAGACTGTCACTTCAAGGCATGCAACCAACAATATGTGTCGCCAATGATGAAATTTCAGCTTTCAAGCAAAAACAATTTTTGAAAACTATGTGCCACTGTGAGCTTGACAGCTTCTTAATTCTGAAAGATTTTTCTGATGAGATCAGCAGTGACTGGTTAACTAATGTGACTTTTTGATATTATTTAACAAAATTGTCAATATTTGGAAGATCAACGCAATTCAGTAAACTAGTATTTGTCAAATGAGTAATGGATAATCCCAAGTGATGCATGAGGAAAAAAGATCCATTAAATATGCAAGACAGGGCTGAGTGTGTAGGTCAGTGGTAGACCACGTGCTTAGCACGTGTGACAACCTGGGTTCCATTCCCAGAACTATGAAAGAAGAAAGGGGAACAAAGGTGGAATGTGTAAGACAGATCAGCCAAATCAAAACATTCCCACAAAAGGCTATTATAATAATCCTCTGATTAAACTATGTGCATGAGCTGGGAGGTGTGGCTCAGTGGTTGAGTGCTTGCCTAGCATACACAAGACCCTGAGTTTGATACTCAGGACCGATGAAAAAAATAAGATAAAAGAACCAGGGCTTCAAACCCATGAAAAGCTGGGTTCAGATTCTGGCTCAATATGTTAAAATCTAGAGGGTTTGTGTTTGAGTTTAAAATTTTAATCCTAAACTAGGCATGGTGGTGCATACCTGTGATCCCAGCACTCAGGAGGCTGAGGCAGGAGGATCAACATGAGTTTAAGGCCAGCCTGGGATACATAGTGAGACCCTGTCTCAAAAAAACAGTCATGGGCTGGGGAAGTCTATCAATGATACAGCACTTGCCTAACATGCTGGCTCAATCCCTATCACCATGAAAAAAAAAGTGTGGGGGGGGGGTTCAATAAATAATTAAAGGATGCTGGACTTCGTGATTTGCAAAAGTATTCCAGCTCTAAAATTATTACTCAATGATTCTCTACAATCTGGGAGATACCTGTAATTAGCCTGAACACCTATCTCAGGAGCAAAAGGAACAAGGAAATCCAAAGATTTTAATGCCCAAAGCCATTGAAATATGCTTGGGCCTGATGTATTTTGCAGAGGTACAAAGGCTAGGTCACACAACTAGCATCTTCAAGCCACAGACTTCTAGATGTAAAATGGTCCTTTAATTTTATGGGTTACCTAAGTGGAACATCCTCGTTCCAATTTTATGAAGTTACCCTTCGCCAGCTCCACGTAGACCAATCCTGATGCACCTTTGAAACAAACATCAAGCCTTCTTTTTATTTGTCCTATTTACTCAGACCACTTCAGCTCTTTGTTAATACTAGGCTGTGTGGACTTTAAGAGAAGTTTAAAAAGGTCTCTATACACTCTTTACCTTTCAATTTACCGACATTACACTTGGAGGTACCTTTGCAGGGAGTCACCCGCAATGTGTGCCTCATAAATCATATATCTTAAAGCTAAGTGAATGAAACAAGGTATTAAGCCCATAAGGCTCAAAACTCCTCTGGTCTCCAGATCACAAAAGGCCTTCCATACCCCCTCATCACCCAACCGTACCCTTTACAATTTGTTTGCATTTACCAAAACTATTACTCATTTTACTTACCACCAAGTTTTGTTCACATTCAACATTTTGGACATTTATAATCCTCAAGAAATGTGTTAAGAGACCACAAGATATATGGAATACAGACATTGGCTTTGGAGCCCAAACTAAATATATCACTTACCACCTCCTGTGGGGCCATAGGGAGGTCACCATCTCAGTTTCCTTACCAGCATACTGGGGATGAATGTTGTTGTTGTTAGGTGCTGTCGAGTCCTGTCCAACTCATAGCAACCCTCATAGGGTTTTCAATGGCTGACTGTTTCGGGATTGCCTTGGGAGTGGACTGCCACATCCTTCTCCCACTCTTGCCGTGCTGGGAATCGAACTCGGGACCTCAGAGCCGGCAGAGCAGTGCTCTACCAACTGAGCTAAATTCCAGCCCTAGGGATGTATAGTATCTACCTTATATAGGTGTAAGAAGATTAGATAAAATGAATATACATTACTGCTGCACAGCAGAACTGTTATTATCTGAATAAAGGATATTTTACAAGGGGCATATACAGTCACTTTTAACAAGGCCCATGTTTCAATTCAAACGATCCTTAAAAGAAATGTGCTCCTACAATACTGGCATGTCTTTCTCACTAAACCATTCTCCTTTGACCTTTCTGAGTAGGGAAAGAAGAAAAAGGAAATAGTACTGTTTTTGTAAGTAAACATTACTCATGTCAGACTATTGGGTGGAAAGTGGGGGATAATGAAGGTCATTCTGAGGACATTTTGGAAATACAACATAGAAATGAACACCCTAAGGAATGCTAATAAAATTATTTTGATAGGAGGACAACACTGCTCATTTTATGTACCTTTTTCTTCAAGTAATAAAATTTAAGTAGTTCTAAGTGCCAACAGAATTTCAACTAGGAGGTAAACTGAATCATAAAAATATATTCTCTGGGTTTGAATGGATCTTAAAGGTCACCTGGGATATTTTTAGCCTTTTCTGGAAATGTCCCATTGGGAAAAAAATTGTTGTTTGTTGTCGTAGAGTTGGGTCCGACTCATGACGACCCTCATAGGGTTTTCAATGGCTGATTGTTTTTCGGGATTGCTTTGGGAGTGGATTGCCACATCCTTCCTGTTTTTGCAGTGCTGGGGATGGAACCTGGGTCCTCAGAGAGTGTGGAGAAGCACTCTACCAACTGAGCTAAACCCCAGCCCTGGGAAACAAATTTAAACATAGTTAATTCTCAATGCTGATGAATACTACATTAAATTTGTATACTACTTTACACATTTTAAATACTACCATACTTGTTACTAAAAATTATTTATGATCACATTAAAACCTAACAAAGGAACTGTAGAGGGAGTCAGAAGGCACGGAAGAGACAAAAGGTTTTCTTGGGGCTATTAGGTAAAACTTACTAGATAAGTAGAAGCTGCCCAGGCAGTAGGTTTGTTTTTGACTGAACCTCAGATGCTCTGCATCTCGGGATACCACCTAGTTTGCAGAGCTAAGAAGATACTAGAATGCATACACATTTAAAGTGCCTAAACAACACATGACACAAATGAAATTTGATCAAATTTCTTTCCTTTCAATCTTAACACTGTATCTATTTAAAAAGCAAAACAAAACAACAACAACAAAAAAACCTATTACAGCAAATCCTGTAAAGAATCCCACAAAAGGGGCTGGAGATGTATGTCAGTGGTAATTCACTTGCTTAAGCATGCGTAAGACACTAGGTTCAATCCTCAGCTCTGGGGAAAAAAAAAGAATCCCATAAACACAAATCATATGCACCATTTTATGTTATCTGGATTTGACATACAGCTTCCTAAATAAAATTTCTCTAGTTAAGACCAACATAAATGATACACAAAATGACATATACAACACCTTGCAATGGGGTGTTGTGCGCACACCTATAATCGCATAATTCCAGCACTCGGGAGATTCAGGCAAGAGGATCAAACAAACACACACACAAAAAAGAAGCCAGGCACAGTGGCACCTATCTGTGGTCCCTGCAACTTGAGAGGTAGAGGCAGGAGGATGGCAGGTCCAAGGCCAGAGGCAGCCTCTGCAATTTGCAAGTTCCTGAGACCTTGTCTGAAAATCATGCAGAGGGATGGGGCTGGAGGTACATCTCAATGGTAGCACACTTGCCTAGCACAGGCAAGGCCCTGCACTGCAAAACAAAACAAAGCAAAAGTTGTAAAGGAAAGATCACGATTTTTGTTTTTTGCACTATTTGGGTGGGGTTGAACCCAGACCCTTCCACATACTTTGCAAGCGCTCTATCTTGGGGCTGCACTCCTAGCCCATTTTTTGAGTCAGGGTCTCACTAAGTTAAGCAGACTGACTCTGGCCTCGAATGTGTGATCCTCCTGCCTCTCTGCCTCCCAACTCGCTGGGATTACAGGCGTGTGCCACCACACCCAGATTCACTTTGCTTCTTGTTACTTAACATCTGTGCCAGAAAAGTGGAAGTCCATCAGGTTGACAAATAGAAAAACAAGATAAATAAAATGGTTCTTTCTACCCCATATTCTTGCTCAATTCTGACTGATTTCTCTTTGAGTCTGTTGCAGAGATTCTGGGAAGAGGAGGGAATACAAAGGCTAGAAGATGGATTTACAAAATGAATAGCACCCTAAAAGAAAGAGAAATGTATCCCTCAGATGTTTTCCCTTCCAAATCCTGTAAAATTGTACACGTCTTGCACTGTGCCAAATACCCCATCAATTCTTTAAAAATTAATAAATGTTAGTGGGGTACAGAGTAGTAAGGCTTTTGCTATTTCCATTGTGCACCTATTACATTGGTTTTGGTTATACTTACATCAAATTACATAATTTATGAAACCCTCTGATTAATATCACATCAATTCCTGTCATTCTCCACAACAGTCCTAATGTGGTTGGCATTAGCATCATCCCCACTTTACAGATGATGCAACTGAGGCTTACAGATTGAGACACTTGTCCAAGGTCGCACAGCTAGTGAGTGGCAGAGATCCAAGAGTCTTGACTCTAAAATCCACACTATTTACCCACTACTATACTACTTATTACTGTAGTGCAGATGAAAGGGTATTGGGTTCCAGACTCAGCTTCATCCCCTTGGGCAAATCACTTGACCTTGCTGAGCAGTTTGTCATCAGTAAATGAAGACAATGCCAGCTGCCCAGTCTTCTCCACAGCATCTGAGTGATGCTAGAAGAGTTAATGCAAACATGCCATAAAAACTCTAGAGCATTATGTAAATGTAAGATCTTATTAAGCTGAGCCTAAGTACCATATATTTTTATCATTCCAAATGGCTTGTGGACCTAAAATTATGTTTAACAACAGTAAAATAATTTTTAACATTCCCAAGCAAAACTGCAATTGAAAAAACAAAACAAAAACAAACAATAAAACAACAAAACCTTAGAGATTCTGGAAAAATAAAAAAACTATGGAGACTAGACAGGTGCTATGGCACATACCTGCTAATCCCAGTAATTTAGGAAGTGGAGGTAGGAGGATCCCAAGTTCAAAGCCAGAGGTAGCCTGCATAATTTAGCAAGACCCTGTCTCAAGATAAAAAAATAATAATAAAGGGGCTAGAGGGCAGCTCAGTGCTAGAGTGCTTGCAAAGTATGTAGCAAGGCCCGGGTTCAGCCCCTCAGTACTGCAAAATATTATAAATAAATAAATAAATAAATAAATAAATAATGGGCCTGGGGTGCAGCTCAGTGGTACAGCACTTACCTAGCATGCTCAAGGTCTCCTAGGTTCAAGCCCCCAATACTAAGGGTGAGGGACACCCAACTAAGGAGACAGTAAAAAGATCAGTGGTAGCTGGGCATGGTGGTGCACGCCTGTAATCCCAGCACTGAGGCTACCGATCACGTGTTTGAGGCCAGCCTAGGCTACAGAGCTAGACTTTGCCTCAAAAACAAAACAAACAATAAGAACAACAAAAAGATCAGTGGTGCCACTAGTTTGGGGGAAGGGAGGGAGGTATGACTACTTAGAACATAGGGTATTGTGGATACATGTTATATATTTGTGGATACATCATATATTTGTCAAAACTCATACATTGTGTAACATCAGAGTGAGCCCTGTAGACCATGGGCTTAGTCAATAATAATGTATCTGTGTTGCATCAACTATTGTAACAAATGTATCATACAAGTTATGGATACATGTTATATATTTGTCAAAACTCATACATTGTGTAACATCAGAGTGAGCCCTGTAGAAGATGGGCTTAGTCAGTAATAATGTATAATGTATCAGTGTTGCCTCAACTATTGCAACAAATGTATCACATGAGTGCAACATGTAAATAAGGGGAAGGGGTATGTGTGAGGAGGTATATGGGACCTGTGTACTTTCAGCTCAATTTTTCTGTAAACTTAAAAACTGCTCAAAAATGGTGATTCATTTTCTTTTTAAAATAAGCCTAAGAAATAAATTCTACATAAGGATTTAGGAGGTAATATGAATGACCTTGACATTCCAAAAAAATGTCTGGAATATTTGAAAATATAACCATCTTTTTAGACTACTGCTGCCCAATGGAAGTTTATGCAATAATGAAAATGAAGAAATGAGATAGGCTCTAATATAGTAGGCTCTAGCCCTATTGGCTATTGGAACACCTGAAGTTTGGCTAATATGAGTGAGGAACAGATTTTTTAAACTTTATTTAACTTTAATGAATTTAAATGGCACATGTGGCTAATGACTACCACACCAGCACAGCTTTAGACAATTCCTCCTAGAAATGTACTGTAATATTACGTTTAGAAGAAAAAAATTTACCTCAAGAGACCATTCAAGTGGGTGTAGTTATGAAACAATGCCATAATTAACTGAGATCAAGAGTGACAGGCACTTGAGCTCAGGAGTTCAAGGCCAGCCTGTCTCAAAAAAAGCCAGGTGTGGTGGTGCAGGCCTGTAATCCTAGCACTTGGAAAGGTGACACAGGAGAATCCCAAGTTCTAGGCCAGCCTGGGGTACACAGCAAGACCTTGTCTAAAAAAAAAAAAAAAAAAAAAAAAAAAAAGAAGAAGAAGAAAGAAGAAAAATAAGGGAGTAGGCAGACAGTCCAAACAACCAGGAACCAGCCAAGCCCATCTCCTTACTTCAAGTCACATAATGTAACCAAATAATGACAAACCAGTCACTTTTAATTCCTTTAATATTTTAAAAACAATCCAATTTGCTAAACATCATTTCTGCTTCCTAAAAAGAGGGTAAAGGTTAACTTAGAATAAGGAAGATTTTCTCAACGTAGTGACCTAGAGAAAATGAAAAAATTAAGGGTCATTAGGGAGTAACTCAAATGATTTTTGTAGACACAAGATATTCACCCAATTTAATGAAAATTCAAAAACAGTGTTTTTCAATCCAATGTCATAGTCACTTGGAAACCAAAAGGAAAGGTTCTCAGAAAAGCATGAGCAAAGATGAAAGGAGTATAAGGAAAAAAACAAAACAACAACAACAAAATAGACACATATAACTATTCATGTCCAGCTATTAATACCAGAGCTCTGTACCGCCAAGGGTCATTACCTCTTATCTTGGTAGTTTAAAATACTAGTTGATTAAACCTCAGTTCCTAATTCAATGACTTTTTGTCCTTATCCCAGTGGCATAAAAGGGAACTTATGTCCTCAATTGCAGTGGCTTTTTATCGGCGTTCTCCACTGGGGAACCTATGAAATCAAACACTCAGATTGGCTTCCCATCCATAAGGAGTAAGTGTCCAAAGTGACAGTGTCGAATCCCTAACGTACATTCGGGGCACAGGATCTTCTTCAGTCCTACCAGCACTAGGTCCTTCTTTCAGAAAGGGGTGGGGGCTAACTCAGAAGTAGTAACAACTACATGCAGAGACACGAAAATACCTGACCTTAGAAACAGGCCCCCCAAAAGTCAATTCTTGACACTTCGCTCAAATGTAAGCAGGACCTTTGTTCTTCCTTTTGAAGTTATGAATCGCATTAGAAAAATATTATTTCGTAATCTCATCCAGGAGTGATTTTTAAGATTAGTCAAATACATAATTAAGATTAAATAGCCCTGAGTGATCAAGCAGGACGTCCAACAAGTTAAGCCGTTCAATATGTTCACCTGCAAGGGAAAAAGACGAGGTTTCCACCTTCTTGGTCCTATTCCTGGCAGTTCTGTTCCAGGGCTCCGAAAGCCGTGTACCCTATTCGTTGTGCAATCTTTCTGAAACTCCACCCACTGAGCTCTAGAACAAGTGGAATTCTCCCATTCTGACAGAGGTCTCGATTTTCCTGTATCCAGGGAGACACTGAAAACTCCTTGACATGAGTCAAGTAAGGCAAGGGGAATGGTCCAGCCTGTCTCCCAGATTAAGAAAGACCAAAGGCCAGGTCTGGGAGGCGCTCAGGTTTCCGCTTACCAAATTAAAAAGAAAAGGAAGAAAGAGAGAAAGAGGGAGGGAGGGAGGGATAGCAGAAATGGAAAGACTGGCTATCAGGCGATGCGGCTCCCAACCGAGGTCCTCCAGCATCACCTCCCCATCCCTAGCCCCACGTGCAGCCAGGTTCGCGATGCCCAGAAGCGAACGCTGGGGACTGGGTCCCAGGGGCCAGGCGCCCCCCGCGCCCAAGCCCCACGGCGTTAACCGCCCGCCCGCCCGCGCAGTGGCGGGGAGCGCAGGGGGCGGGGGAAGGGGGGCGAGGCGCAGCCCCGGCTCCCGCGCGGTTATCTTACTGCGCAACAGCCTTGCGGGAGCAGCCCCGGAGCGCCCCGCAGCGCGCCCTGCGTACCTGCCCGACGCACGGAGGGCGAACCCGTAACCCAAGCGAGCCCCTGGACGGCAGCATCCAGCGCCGACAGCGCGGTGGCCGCAGGGGCTGAGCGAGAACACCTGGCCGCCGGGGCCCCTCGGCGCCGACCGCACGTGGCTGTCACACCTGGCGCGCCCCCGCCTCGCACCCCTTCCCCCTCGGACCGGGGTGCCCCCTGCCCTCCCTCATCCCCCACGGCCGTGTGCCCCTGAACCCCAAAGACTGCTCCTTACCCCCTGTCCATCTCAGTGCCACCCCCCACCTGCTCCCACTGTCGTCACCCCCCGGAGGGAAAAGAGCCGGATGTTCGTCCCGTGGCTAAAGGTAACCAGGGGGACTGAAGAGGTAGAACCCGAAAAAGGGAGCTCCGGCATCCGCCCGACCCAGCAACACCGACGCCGTCCCACCCACTGACCTTCTGCCTCGGGCTGCGTCGCCGTCCGCCCCGTCCGGCCTCAACAGCCTCCTCGGCGCCACCGCCTCTTCCCCGCGCTGCCTCCTCTACCCGCGTCGCCATGAGGTGACGGCAGCAGCCAAACAAGCGGCCGGACCCGGGGCACGGAACCTCACAGGCCCCTTCGCCCCGCCCCCGAACCCTCACGGCCAATCGCCACATGCTGGTCCTACCACGTGACCGGAGGAGGTTGGGCCCCGAGGGAAAGCAGCAATATGGGGGTGGGGAGCGTTCGATCCCGGCCTGGGCTTCTGCAGGGACCGAAGGGCAGACAGAGGCCGCCCGAGCCTGCGCGGACCGGGGCGAGGACTCGGGCACGGACTACAAGTCCTAGAAGGCTGCGCGGCCTCGGCTGGCAGGCCCGGATGGGAATTGGAGCCGAAAGCGGCGTTCTCAGAAGAGCCCCGGCTCGGCTGTGCGTGCTGCCTGCTGGGACTTGTAGTTTCTGGGGGTGAGGGCTCGGTACCGGAAGATACTCAATATTATCCTACAGAAAAAGTTTAAGAATATGCTGGTGTTTGAGAAAGAACGGAATCGGGGACACTTTGTTGTGGTTTTTGCTTTTGTTGCTGTTCTTCCGGATTGAGTGCTAATGATCTGAGGATGGGGGCGGTACTTCGCTGTTTTCAAGGTGGGAAGGATGGATAATGGCTTTCACAATTTGAGGCTTTGGGTTCCGACCCTCGCCCTGAGTCTAACCCCTTATTGAGGGGAGTGTGTGTGTGTGTGTGTGGGGGGGGGTGTGTCCCCTATTCACCTTAGCTGAACCGCCCTGCCTTCTAGCACAGTTCTCCGCGCTTAGTCCGAGATGAAATCGTCTTGTCTGTATCTTGCTTTCGTTTCCTTACTGAATAATTTCAACAAATTAGGTTTGCTGAATCAGTTATTTTTTTGATGTGATTGGGGGGGAGGTCCTTCAGGAATATCCTATTTACATCTGATGGAACCAGATCTCCAATGACCAAGCTTCTGAAAATCACAGACCATCACCAAAACCAGACATATTCTTAGATAATTCGTTATGAAAAATTGTGAAAATTATGTGTGTGTGTATCTTTTTCCCAGATATGGTATCACTATATAACCCTGGCTGAAACTTGTGATCCTCTGGCCTCGGGTTCCTGTGTGCTGGTATTACCGGAGTAAGCCACTACACCCGGCTTAAACCATTTTTTATTACAGTCGGATACAAAACAGTGGTAACAGGCGCCAAAAATGTAATGACATGCATGAGAGTAAATTTCAATATTGGGGAAATTCCACCTGTTAATTTTAACTATTTTGAAAATGTGCAGAAAATGTACCATTATTTTGTTTCATGGAGCAGAACACCTCAGTCCAGCTTTGAGATTCAAAACAAAAGCACAGTCTGAGACATAGGTGGCAGTTGATAATGAACTATGCTATATACAGACTCTATAAAGCTCAAAGCCTCAGTCACCATACTTCATTTTCTTCAAGGAAAAATGTCTCAACAAGATGCAGAAAAAGGCTGGGGGTGTAGCTAGCTCAGTGGTGGAGGCGCTTGCCTCGAATGCACAAGGCCCTAGGAAGGAAGGGAGGAAGGGAGGAAAAGAAAGAAAGGAAGCGAAGGAAGGAAGAAAAGAAACAAGCCCCAAGGTGGTACTCGCCTGTAATCCCAGTGACTCCAGAGGCGGAGACAGGAGGATTTTGAGTTCCGGCCCAGAGGCAGTTTACATAATTTAGCAAGACCCTGTCTCAAGATAAATAAATAAATAAAAATAAAAATGGGCTGAGGGTGCAGCTCAGTGGTAGGGCGTTTGCAAAGCATTCGTGAGGCCCTGGGTTCAACCCCCAAGTACCACAAAAAAATAAGGGGCTGGGGGTGCATCTCAGAGGTAAAGCACTTGAAAACTTTGCGCTGGGCCCTGGATTCAACACTCAAGTACCTCAAAAAAAATTAATAAAATTTTAAAAGAGGCTGGAAGTGAGGCTCAGTGATAGAGCGATTCACTAAGCATGCATGAGGCCCTTGGGCTCAACCCCCACCCCCAGGGCTGAAAAATAAAATAGGCACTCAGGAAGCTGAGGCTGCAAGAGTGTGGCCTTGAGGCCTGTCTGGGCTATGTAGAGACCCTGCCAAAAAAAGAAAGAGAAGGGAAGGGCAGAGAAGGAAGAAGGGGAAGGTTAGGGAAGGGAAGGGAAGGAATGGAATGGAGTAGATGGGCAAGGGACACACTTGTAATCCCAGCTACTCAGAGGGCTGAGGCAGGAGGATAGCAAGTTCAAGGCTAGCCTGGGCAACACAGGGAAACCCTATCTCAAATAGAAAAAAAATTTTTTTTTGACAAAAAAAATTATACAAGTGATCTCAAGTCTTAAGAGAAATGAAAAATACTTGATTATATTTATTTATACACATTATTTCAAAGGGAATTTGCGGTGAATCTGTGTGTGTGTGTGTGTGTGTGTGTGTGTGTGTGTGTGTGTGTGTGTGTGTATGTGTGCTGGGATATAGCTCAGTTGGTAGAGCACTGCGCTGCAGTCTCTGAGGTCTCAAGTTCAATTCCCAGCACCGCAAAGATGAGAGAAGGACCTGGCAATCCACTCCCAAGGCAATCCCGAAACAGTCAGCCATTGAAACCCCTATGAAGGTCGCTATGAGTCGGATACCGACTCTACAGCACCTAACAACAACAATGCGCGCGTGTGTGTGTGTGTGTGTGTGTGTGTGTGTGTGCTACAATATATATAGATATATAGACATGTCATGTGTGTATTTTATATGCACAGGCACACAGAGAAATGATAATAAAGTGAAAAAATAAGAAAGTAAGATGAAGTCATGATGAGCTGAATCCATGAAACACAAGTTTTAAGGTCTTATATGTAAGCTAGAGGTGAGCCAAATTTTTATTTTGAGCTTCTTGACAGCTAAGAAAAGAGGAAAACACAATTTACAGATTAATTCACAACATTACAAAATAAAAACAAACTGGTTGCTCAAAAGAAACATAGCTATTTCTGGTCCTATGAGAAGGATGAATTTCAGAGGTCTGTTTCTTATAACATCTTTAGTGTAGGCTCTGGTGGTTTGTCAGCCTGTCCACAACTCACTCAGTCCATGCTCCTTCCTTCCAAAGGTGGAATCTGATTCCCCCTCCCTTGAATGTGGGCCAAACTTACAGATTAACTTCTGAAGAATAAAATGTCCCAGAAATGATAGTAACTTCCAAAACTGGGTGAATGGATAGCTTCTGCCAGGTTTTCTCCTCTTGTCTGTCTTCCCTGGGTCAGACAAATATGATTTTTGGTAGATTCATTCCTTAGTTAGATTTTTATCTCAAGTGCCTTTAGGAAGGTTACTGTCAAGCCTTACCCCAAGGCTTTCAAAAATATTAATCTCTGCTGGGATCCATTGTTGGGGTTATATTTTAGGTCTTCAAGGTCTATCATTTTTTTCCTGTGTCTTTAAGGGACACCCCATGTTCTGTCTACATCGATTGTTCTCACCTTTGCTCCAGGAAGTTTTATCTCTGATAAGAATTGTGCCTGTGAACTGTGCCTGCCAATAGGGTAAAGGCCACAAGAAAAAAACTCCTCATTGGGTAGGAGTATTCTCTCCAGGCTCACTGAGGGCTTAAGGGTATGACCTGAAGGTTGTTGTTGTTGTTGTTAGGTGCCCTTGAGTCAGTATCTGACTCATAGTGACCTTCATAGGATTTTCAATGGCTGACTGTTTTCGGGATTGCCTTGGGAGTGGATTGCCAAGTCCTTCTCCCATTTTTGCAGTGATAGGAATTGAACTCAGGACCGCAGAGACTGCAGCGCAGTGCTCTACCAACTGAGCTAAATCCCAGCCCCTTATGACCTGAATATGGGTCCATTTATTCAGATGGCTATTTATTTATTTGCAGGTATTTGTTTAGTTTTTCAGTGCTGGGGATGGAACCCGGGGCCTCATGTACGCAAGGCAAGCAATCTACCACTATACTACCTCCCCAGACCTATTCAGGTATGTATTAAAGTCTTGAGCAAGCAGGCACAAAACTATACATAGAAAGTCCAGTGATGTCCCAGCTCTCTGGCCTTTTAGATGCTCCAACCATCATTTTGATGAAACATAAGGCACTCAAGACAGACTCACCACTATTATGGAGGTAGGATTTTGTTGGCCTTATAGCCAGGATTGGGGAACTGGACCCAGGACTATTGAGAGATTTACCCTAGAGTATTATACCAAAGGAAACAGGCTTCAGATTTGCTAGGGTTTTGTTTTGTGTTTACAGTAGTGGGGTGGTTAACCTAGGGCTTTGTGGATATTTTGCAAGTGCTCTACCACTGAGCTGCATCTCCAGCACCATTTTTATTTTTTGAGACAGGGTCTTGCTAAATTATGCACGCTGCCTCTGGCCTCGAACTTGTGATCTTCCTGTCTCCACTTCCCAGGTCGCTGGGATCACAGGTATGAACTATTGCACCCAGCTTACTTGCTAGATTTTTGTAGCCTGATAATGATAGGGTGAGTGACACAGAGCTTGAGCTTGAATATTACCAAACCCTCCCCAGTTTTTTTTTTTTTTTTTTTTTTTTAGTACTGGGGTATTGAACCCAGGGCCTTGTGCATATTAGGCAAGTGCTAAACCGCTGAGCTGCACCTTCAACCCCTTTTTTGTTTTGTATTTTGAGACAGGGTCTAAGTTGTATAGGTTGCCCCTGGCCTCAAACTCTCAGTTCTCCTGCCTCAGCCTCTCTAGTGGCTGGGATTATAGGTGGGTGCTGTGGCACTTGGCAAAAATCTATTTCTAACCTTCATTTTGCTACTTAGCCAAGTCCGTGGTATTGATTGACCTACGGCTAACAGGAGCATTTGTAGTTGCTAGAATATGGAATATAGACTCCCTGACTAATCATAGCTGACCACTCCTAGTGTTTGCCCTAAATAGGGTCAGTGCCAATCTCCCCCTTTTTTTGAGACAGAGTCTTACTGTGTAGCCCAGGGTGGCCTCAAATTTGTGATCCTCCTGCCTCAGTCTCCTTAATGTTGATATTATAGATATGCTCCATAACACCCAACAAACAGTCCTTAACACAACACCCTCCTCTTCTTTCTCCTCCTCCTCTTCCTCTCCCTCTTCTTCCTCCTATTCCTGTCTTTTTGAACAGTAAATTGCAGACCCTACCTACTTTATATATGATCAAAGGTATTAGCGTATTTAAAGAAGTAATGTGGCCATCAGGAAAGTGGAAACCAGGGCTTGGGTGTTGCTCAGTGGTAGAGCAATTGCCTAGCATGCCCAAAGCTCTGGGTTTGATCTCTGGCACTACAAAACGTCTAGAAACCTAGAAACCTAGGGAGACAGTCAGTGAAGCCAGGCTGCCAGAACATATCCAGCAGTATTTGGAAGACAGAGATTTTCAATCAAAAAGAGAATGTTAAAAATAGCCAGATGTAGTGGCATATAAGTGTATTCCTAGCACTTGGGAGGCTGAGGCAGGAAGATCACAAGTTCAAGGCTAGCCTTTGCAAATTAGTGAGACACAGTCTCAAAATAAAAAATAAAAAAGGGGCTGGGGGTGCAGCTCAGTGGTAGAGCACTTGCCTAGCATGTATGAGGCCCTGGGTTCAACACCCAGTACTTTGGGGCGGGGGGAAGGTCCAAGCCAGGTGTGGTGGCACATGCCTATAATCCTCGCTACTCAGGAGGCTGAGGCATGAGGATTGCAGGTTTGAAGACAGAGACAGCCTGTACAACTTAGTGAGAACTTGTCTCAAAATAAAAACTTAAAAAGGGACTGGGGATGTAGTTCAATAGTAAAATACTGGCCTAGCACAAGGCCCTGGGTTCAATCCTGAGTACCACCAAAGCAAATAAATAAATAAATAAATAAATAAATAAATAAATGCCCTTGGAGGCTGAGGATGTAGCTGAGTAGTAGAGTGATTGCCCAGCACTGCAAACATAAAATAGATGATAGATAGATAGATAGACGACAGACAGACAGATAGACAAAGAAACAGATATAAACAATGGCCCTTGCCAGCCACAGGGCATGCATCTATAATCCCCACTAGTTATGAATTTGAGGTAAGAGACCTGTGAGTTTGAGGCCAACCAGGGCTAAATAGTGAGACCTTTGTCGTCATTGTTAGGTGCTGTTGAGCTGGTTCTGACTCATAGTGATCCTATGTACGACAGAAAAAAACACTCCCTGACACTGTGCTATGCCTGGCACTATTGTCAGTGCTTCTCTGCTGTTTAAAGGGTTTTCAATGGCTGATTATTTCGGGAGTGGGCTGCCAGGTCTTTCTCCCCTTTTTGCAGAACTAGTGATCAAATCCAGGGCCTCAGAGTGTGCAGAATAGCACGCTCCTAATTGAGCTAAATTCCAGACCAGTGAGACCTTAACTTAATTTCTGAAACAGCCCTGCTTGCAAGTTTATCACTAGTGTGGGATGGAGACCCTGGTTTTCCTAACCTTATTCCTTTGATCCATAGAAATTGTTTTGATTTCAGCCAGGTGTGGTGGCACACGGCTGTAATCCCAGTGACTTGGGAGGTGGAGGCAGGAGGATCGAAAGTTCCAGAGCAGTGGTAGTCTGCATAATTTAGTGAGACCCTATCTCAAAAAGTAAAAACAAACAAACAAACAAACAAAAAAAGAACAGGCTGGGGGTGCAGCTCAGTGGTCCAGCACTTGCAAAGCCTGCAAGCGCAAGGCCCTGAGTTCAACCCCTAGTACTGC
>VMDO01006323.1:0-101473 GCA_007922755.1 Pedetes capensis
AACAATCCTAATTTTCTACCTCTTCCTCACAGAAGGGGAAGAGAAGTGATAAAGCTACCTGGAGAATTTGTGATACAGAGTTGAACTTCTGGGTTTGTTCTCACTTTGGATGTGCCTGACTGCAGATAGGCTCTTTCTGGTCTGATCTCCTACTCCTGGTGGTGGAGCAGGCTTGCGGTGTGTGTGTGTGTGTGTGTGTGTGTGTGTGTGTGTGTGTGCACGTGCTCGCGAGTATGAGAGAGAGAGAGAGACTGAATATAAATGTGTGTCTCAGTTTAGTTTATTTTTACATTAAAGTATTAGAAAACTCATTGTCACTGCATATTTAAGCTACATGCTATAATCCAGCTTTTGCTTGTAATACATTGATCCTTTGATTTTCATTGGATTAGCTATGGATCTATCTCTAACTACCCAATTTGAAAGTGGTTAAACAATACATCTTCAGACTTCACAAAAAATTTTAGTAATTTCTTTGGATATCATAGCTTCTTGAACTCCATGTCATCTTTTAGAAATAATCCTTTTCTTCCTGTTATACATCTTCAGGAAATGCTTACAGAAAGTGTTTGGGAGGTAAATATTCTGAATTCTTGCACATTAAGATATTATTCTGAAGTTATTCTGAATTCTTGCATGTTAAAAATATTTCTATTTCTATAATTGGAATTCTAGGGTCAGAGTAACTTTCTCTTGAAAGTGAATTTTTTTTTCATTGTTTTATAGGTTCTGGAGTTTCCTATTGGAAGACTGATGTCAACTGATTCTTATTTATTTGTACCTAATATTGTTCTATGGAAGCTGTCAGGATTTCTCCCTTATAACGTTCTGGGTTTCATAGGCAGTGTGCTTGTTTTTTTCTTGTTTGACTGTAAGTAAGATTTTTAATATCAGGATTCTTGTCTTTCTCAGTTTAGGGTAACATTCTTCTATCATTTCTTTTCTTTTCTTTTTTTTTGCGGTACTAGGAGTTGAATCCAGGGCCTTGTGCCTGCATGCTTTGCAAGGGCTGGACCACTGAGCTGCACCCCCCAGCCCATTTGTTTTTTTCTTTTTTTTTTTGAGACAGGGTCTCACTAAGTTACACAGACTGCCTTTGGTCTCGAACTCGCGATCCTCCTGCCTCTGCCTCCCAAGCCGCTGGGATTACTGGTGTGTGCCACTGCACTTGGTGCTCATTTCTTCAAATATCATTTCTTCTCCATTTGTCTATTCTCACTTTTGGAATCCCTATGAAAGTTATTGAAGTTCTAGTTCCATTCTGCAAAGTCTTTTACATTTTCTTTCATACCATCTCATCTTTTCTTTGTACACTTTTCTGGGAGAATTCTTCGTCTTACTCTTCTACGCTATTGTGTCAATCTTCAGGAAAGTGTGCTTTACTTTTCAGAGCATCTCTTGAATTTTTCATCTCCACAACTAAATTTTTAGTTTCCATATGTGTATAACTTGTATTTTAATGATTTATTCTGAAGACATTAATTATATTTTTTAAAAATTCCAACTCTGTTTAGGTTGTTCTGTTGACTATTTCTCCCATTGTAGGTTCTTTATATCATTGGGTTTTTTCTTTATGCTTGCTTTCATTGCTCCTGATTATTCACATTTCTCTTTATGGAAACTTTACTTTGATTGTCTTTTGTATGTGTGTGTGAGGCCTGCAGGACACTGGTTCGCTGAGAATGTGGAGGAAACACAAAATGCTGACAGGACAGCAATTTGGTGCTTATTCTTTCAGAGGGTGGACGCTCATCACTCCTCTTAGGCATCAGGGTCACGTATGCATTGTCCATTCTCCATTCTCTCAAATCCATCTCCCTCCTTTCTGTGGTAAGTAACCACTCTAGATTAGCTCAACTATTTTTACTAATCACCATGATTATTGATTGTCTTACCCATCATTCTTTGGGTACAGAATTTCTTCATACCAAATCTTAATGTTTGTTGTTGTTGTTTTGGTGCTGAGGGTGGAACCTGAGACCTTGTGCCCTACCAGTGAGCCACATTCCCAGCCCCTAATCTTACATTAATAGTTTAATCATATGGACTTTTGGATTGCGGCATTTTAAAAAGTCAATTCGTTCCCTATGATTTTTTTCTTTTAGAGATTCCTTCTGTTTCTGGGAGTGGGGGAAGAGCAAGTGCTTTACTTCTTATTTTCAATTCTATTGTGTTTTTAACACACTTGCACATACGCACATACACACACCCTGCTACTCTTTTGGGCTGGTCCTATAGCTCTTTTCTCTCAGTATTTCTAATTCTGCCACAGAAGATCCTTAAAATTTGGTTGTACATTTGGAATTGTCACCAAGTGGATCTGTAATTCCTTGTCATGGGAAATCAGGTTATTTACAAGAGAAATTATCTAATGGCTGCTTCCAAGTTGAATACAAGTGATTTACTCTTTACTGTCCATGTATCTGTCTTTTGTCTTTCCAATGAAAGACCTAGACTGGTAATATGTGTATACAATGTGTGTTGTGCTTAATAGTTGTGTTCTAACACACATTTTCCTATTTAGCCCTTATAATAACCATATGATGCAGAAATCCTGACCACCACCTTGCAATTGAGTAGAGTGGGGCTCAAAAGGGAGTGATAAAAGAACATTCAGATAAATACAGATCTCAGGTGGCACATTTAGTATGCCATCGCCTATTAAAAACTGGGTACATGTTTTCTGAGTCCTTAAGTCAATGGTCTAGATTGGATAATTAGCAAGAGTTTATTTAAAAGTTAGATGCCAAATTGTATTAATTTTAGAATGAGAGAGAGAGAAAAGAGAAAAATTATAGATGTAAAGGAACAAAATTAAGCATAATACACAGAGGCAGCTTTAGATCTTTGTTGTTAGTGGGTTTTAGTACATGTCTAGTTTAAGTATTTCATGATCAAATTTCTCCAAAATGTTTTTCTCATTATTGAATGGAAATTTTTTAGCTTTAAATTTCCTGTGGAAAATGGTGATTTTGTTGGTGTTTTAACCCAGTTTGACCTTTGTCTGCCAGTCTCTGGTGTCAAGGGAAAATATTACAAAAGGGAGTAAAAGTTCTCAGTTCAAATGAATTTCCATGGCCCTCTCCACTTGTGTGAGGTGGTATTTTCACTCTTTCAGAAATGGTATACCAAATATATTGGAGACATTCCCAATCTGAACACTTTATCATAAGTCAAAGGACTTATGAAGAATTTGAACTAGACATCAGAGTAATTCTTCTTACATAGGTTTGTTTAAAAACTCAAAATTTGTGTGTGATCATCCTGCGATCAAGTCTACTCTAAACATACACTGAGCTTGGCTCAGTCCACTGACTCATTTCATATCATCAATTACTAAGTAATTACAAGTAATTTTTGCAAATACTCCCCATCTGATGTTTGTTTAGTCTGTAGTTTCACTAGTTCAGCAAAACATTGACTATCTATAGTAAGAAGAGATTGTGCTCAGAGGGGTGTTATGGTTAGCCTTGATTGTCAACTTGACTGGATTAAGAGACGTCTAAACCACATCCCTGGGTGTGTCTTTCAGTGTGTTTCCAGAGAGGATTGACATGTGGATGATACCACCCAATATGCTGGGAACCCAGGTAGAACAAAGGAGAAGGAAGAGATCAGCACAAAAAGATGAACAGGCTAAAAGTCTCCAGAGCAGAGCATGTGCCTCAAATTGCCACTGCCTGCAGACATCAGACTATAGTTTCCACTAGGATTGAACACCAGATTTTATAGGGCACTTCCAGACCTCAGCTTTAGGTGAAAACTCTTTGGGTTTCCAGTTCTTCAACTGAGTGGTCACTTGTCTATTTTTTCTGTTGCTCTGGAGAACCCTGACTGATACAAGGGGGGACATAGAAATGAACAAGACAGGGGCTCTTACTTTAAAGACTTTATTTGTATCTCTGAGGAAAGAGAGGAGGACTATTAGATTTGGCAAATAAAAATGTAGGATGCCCAGCTAAATTAAATTTCAGATAAGTTTTATTTTTATTTTATTTTATTTTTTTTGTGCAAGTGTGTCCTTACAGTATTTGGAACATACTAAAAACTTCTCAAGGGCTGGGATTTCGTTCAGTTGGTAGAGTGCTTCTCTGCAGTCTCTGAGGTCCTGGGTTCGATTCCCAGCAAAATAAAAATGGGAGATGGATGTGGCAATCCACTCCTGAGGCAATCCGGAAACAATGCACCATTGAAAACCCTGTGAGGGTCACTATGAGTCGGACACAACTCGATGGCATACAACAAGAACAACAACAAAAGCTTTTCCGTTCTTTGTTTGAAACTCAAATTTAACTGAAAACCCTGTATTTTGTCTGGCAACCCTAGACAAGAGACAAAGGAAAAGACAGTTACGATACAGAACAGTATGATATGGCTAAGTCCAGAGAATAGTATAAATTTGCAGCTCCCTGTTCATTAGGAGCTTTATTTTTAGGTTTTCTAAACATATATCAGGCTGAGATTTAGCTCAGTTGGTAGAACACTGCACTGCAGTCTCTGAGGTCCCGAGTTCAATTCCCAGCACCGCAAAAATGGGAGAGGGGCCTGGCAATCCACTCCCAAGGCAATTCCGAAACAGCCATTGAAAACCCTGTGAGGGTCGCTATGAGTCGGATACCCACTCTACGGCACCTAACAACAACAACAAACATATATCAGGAGACAATTATAACTATTTTCTGTAAATCAACAAGATCAGTAATCTGCAAAATGATTTGACAAGAGAGAAGAGTCTTAGATAAAATTGATGCACTTATGCATATGCAGGAAAATTCTTTAGCCATACTGAAATTGTGTTGCAAGCACATTGAACCACCCACAGCCATATGAGAAGTAGCTTTTGAGGATGAAGCCTGTTACATGTCTCCTTAGTATGTGCCCATGTGGTAACCATGGAGGTCACACATGCCTTACTATTCTAAGAATCTAAATGTTTCCCAGAAGGTCAGAAACCCTGGGTCTTGACCTTTTAGGGGATTTTTTCCAGAGAAGGAATGTTAAAGCCGGAAGACCACAGAGCCTATCAAGTACTTTCCTCTCATGTTACGGACAAGATTGCAAAGGCCACCATGAAAGGGGCAGAGGAGCCACAGCAGAAACAGGCTATTCTATACCATCTACTATGCTGCATTTTTTTCCAGTAGATATTTCATTCATTAATATGGATGAAATTCCTGAAGAGACTCTAAATGACTTTTGCAAAATTGGGGAAGGAGCAGGAACAGAGAATGTCGATAAGGGAAGGACAAAATACTTCTACTAGAAAACAAATCCATTCTGTGTTCAAATCAATGAACTTTTAAAAAGATGAAAATTTATAGTATTTTGCCCACCTATCCTTTGCTTTTGTTTTTAAACATTTACAATTATGAAAGTTTAGTGGAAGAGGCAACCTAGAGGGTCTGTCAGGGAGCACAGGAGACCAACTTATGACCCTCTGAAAATGTAAAAAATAAGGAATTACAAATAAAAATATATATTTTGGGTTAATGTAAAGAAATTTGGAGACTGTTATTGATTCCATGGAAATTTTGTATGATTTATTTCTGTATTTTAATTTATGTTTTTCTTTTTCCATTGCCTGTAACTGTGTTTCCCCTGAACTCCAGCCCTATCTTGACTGAAGTGCTCCAATAAATCATAGGGATGCATAATCTGGTTTTATTTGCTTTTGTTCCTCTTCTCCATCTGGTGCTCTGATCTTTCACGTGTATAGGTTTTTATTGATTTATTGTCCCTAACACTCGGTATTTTTGAAATTTTGTTTTTAGAACAATTTTACATTTACAAGTAAACTGAAAAAATAGTACAGTATTCCCATATATCTTATATCCAGTTTCCCCTATTATTTATATGTTAAATTATCCTGGCACATTTGTTATACTTAATGAATCCATATTGATATATTATCATTAACCAAAGTCCATAATTCATTCATATTTCCTTGTTGTTAGGTGCTGATGAGTTGGGTCTGACTCATAGCAACCCTATGTACAACAGAACAAAACACTCCCCAACACTGTGCCATGCCCCACATTATGTCAGTGCTTCTCTGCCATTTATAGGGTTTTCAATGGCTTATTCTTTCAAGATTGTGTCAGCAGTGGGCTGTCAGGTCCTTCTCTCATTTTGACAGTTCTGGGGATTGAACCCAGGGCCTCAAAGAACGCAGAGCAGCACTCTACCAACTGAGCTAAGTTTTTTTTTTTTTTTTTTTTTTTTTACCTAGTCTCTTTCTTCTGTTCCAGGACCCCCTCCAGGATATTATATTACAGTTAGTTTTCATGTCTCCTTAGGCTCCTCTTCTTGGTGACAGTTTCTCAGACTTTTCTGATTTTGATGTCCTGTACAGTTTCAAGGAGTAATGGGCAGACACTTTCTAGAAGGTACATTTATTGGAATTGTGTGTATGTGCAGGCTCATGAATGTGTTCATAGTTTACAAGTGTTCTGTGGCTTGTGGAAGAAAATTACAGAAATAAAATGCCATTTTCATCACATCATATCAAGGGTATACTAACAACATCATTTTTCCCCAGGTTTTAAAAAGTATAATTGCTGCACAAAAGTCCTTCCAGTGCTTTATTGAGATTGATTCCAGAGTTAAAATAGAATATATGATAAAATATCTTATACTCATTAAAATTACAAAGAATTTTACAGAAACTCAAAAAAGATCTATTTTAATAGTTTAATAATAACAGCTAATAGGCTAAGCATCTTATTAAATCATGAATGAATCATTTCATTGAATTGTCATAACCATATCAGACATGTATAACCCTTGCCATTTGAAAGTTGAGGATATGCACTCAGATGTATGATTTGATTTATGAAAATTTACACAGAATGGTAGAACTGAAAAATACTGATGAAAAAAGTCAAATTTTGAATTGCCTATGTTTTAAAAAATGATTGTTTAGAACAGAATTCTTTCTGAAATGAATTATAAGCTTCTTTTGCCTAAAAACACAGTTACACTTTTTCATGTCAACTTATTGTCATTATTATATTTGTGATAATGTTAAACTATAATATAGTGTTACCTTAGGGCTCTATTATAGTCCTAGAATTGATAAATCTTGAGTATATTATAAATTAAGAGGTTTTAATAAGCTAAGAAATGTGAAATATAATCTAGAAGTAAATGATGAAACAGGATAGAGAAAGCAGAGATAGGAACAGAAGGCTCTAGTATTACATCCTAACTTCTGAGGTCATAAGGTGCTTGAAAGTTCCAGTCAGAAATATTTGGAATATATACCTGTTTGCAAGCAGCCCTGAATGGCTCAGGCCTTGCGGGGATGCGGAAGGTTGCAGGGGTTGACCTAACACCTAGAAGTTTGCAATGGTTTGCAATGGGGGCAGCAGGAGAAAGCACTCCAGATGTGAGGGCATTGTTCTCATAGTGAGTGATGGGGATAGTGGTCATGGGAAGGTATGAGATATCAATCTCAAAGAACATCTGAGAAACTTTCTAGACTTCCTCAAGAAATAATTGGAAGAGATATTGACTAAGGATGAGGTGGGAAGAGGGTGCTGAGGCCTGACAAAATCTTGAATCAGAAATTGAATGGTTGGCAAAATCAGATAATGTTAATGTTATTTTATGCATGGGCTGGGATTTAGCTCAGTTGGTAGAGCGCTGTGCTGTAGTCTCTGAGGTCCCGAGTTCAAATCCCAGCACCACAAAAATGGGAGAAGGACATGGCAATCCACTCCCAAGGCAATCCCAAAACAACAATCTGCCATTGAAAACCCTATGAGGGTTGCTGTTGGGGTTTTAGCTCTAGCCCGGCTAAGATTAGGGCCAAGCCCTCAACATAATAAATGGCTGGTGTCGAGAAAGAAGGACCTCGGGAGACCTTCTGGTGATAAAACAAGGGTAGGTAAGGTTTATTGGGATGCTCCCCTGATGGAGAGCAAGGAGCAAGCAGCCCCTATGGAGCAGAGCTTTATACCCTTTAAGTGCTGGCTCTAGGCCTGCAGCATGGAATGCTGCAGGCTAAGTGCTGGTACAGCTCAGCCTTAAAGGCACAGCCACAGCCGCTAGTGTTCCATGGAGGTCTGGTGGTCTTGACTCTCGCGGCTCACCTTCTTTACCTCCCTCCTTCCCAAGGATGGGAGGAGTTGGGAGGCTCTTCGTGGCTTGCTAGATGCCTTCGGCTCTTCAGGGCCCCTGGGCTTGATCTCACCAGCTTGCTAGAAGGTCTTGCTGGAGTAGGGAGTGCTGGTCCAGATGATGGGGTTCAGGAGACGGTCAGAGAGGAGAGGATTCCAGGTGGTTGTCTTCAAGGAGTGAAGATGGGATCCAGGAGCCCTGCTTATATAGGGTCCTGGAGGCGTCACATGGTGGGATTCAGCCAATCAGGGCACACAGCTGACAGGTACAGCGGGTAAACTGACACACCTGCCAGGTGGGGACAGTTATTACCTGAAAGTGGTGAGGGGAGCCAATCAAAATTAGGGTGGTTAGGGCAGGTCAAGCTGGCCAGGGGCCATCTTTGCTCATTCGATGGGAAGGGCTGGTTTGAGTGAATGGGATGAGCCCTGGGGTCAACTAGGGGTCAGCCCCTCAGGCTGTTATGAGGGACCCTAGTTGAGAGATATAATTTTAAAAATCCCCAACAGGTCACTATGAGTCGGAAACGACTTGATGGCACCTAAGAACAACAACAATTTTATGCATAGGTTCATGAGATTAGAAGATATTTGGAAAACATGAATATATGACTTACCTCATGTCACTCCCTATTTAAAAATTTTCGCATTAGATTTAGGGAGCTAACAAGTAACTTCTCTATTTTTCAGTTTCCAAGTCTGGATTCAGTAGAGTGATGAACTAGTTTTATTGTTTGTAAATGCTGGGTTTGGCACATGTTGCCTAGCAATGAGTATGGCCATGAGATCTCATTAATGTTTAACTTATCTACATATTTACTTTCCCTCATTTTATAGCCTGGTTAGGATGTGGGGGAAGCAACCGTCATGAAGATGGGAAGGGGATTATCCTTATAAATTTCTGATCTTCTCCCTAAAAGGGATTCCACACCTCTGGCTGCGCATAGGGTTACCAATTAAGGCTAACGTTTAAAGAGAACAAAAACGATTACCCCCTTGCATTACATTTTCTGGCCCCTGCTACTTCTTACATAATCTTCCCAGGCAAGAAATGTCTTATCTGATTAGTAAGTTTGAGACAGAGACTTGACATGGTTGGATCCACCCTTTCTGAAGTCTTTTGCTGTCTTTCTCTTTCAAAAGAGATCAGGTCTGTTTTTTGTTATTGTTGTTGTATTTGTTTGTTTGTTTGGCTTTTTTTTTCTTGGTTGGAGGTTATTTCCTCTGCCTGGGGTCTTTGAATTCTGTGTCTGTGCATCTGAGCTGGTAAGTGAGTAGCTAAGTTTTCTGCTTCACAAACTCCTACTACATGGTCAAGGTCCAGCTTGAAGATTGCTGTCTTTGTGAAGTCTTCTCTGGTCAGGATCTACTTTGCGTGCTTCTCTGTTCTTACAACATCTGGTACATACATCTGCATTTCACTAACCTAACTTCCTATAATGTATAGATTTGTGTGGCTGTTGTTGATATATTCATGTCTAACACCACACTGAGCCCCTCAAGGGTAGAACAGTGGGATGTTTTTTGTTTTTATTTGTTTTGCTTTTTTGATTTCATGTTCCCCAAACTTGACATAGGTTGAATAAATTTTATTACATCCATTTATCCTTCTCTTTGTCTTTCCTTCCCTTTCTCTTTCCTTTCTTTCTCTCATTCTATTCTCTCTCCCACTTTTTTCTCTGCCTTTCTCTTTCTTTCTTTCTTTCATCTGTCTAAACAATAATAACCTAAACAATAATTTGTATGCAGTAGGTGTTTTCCTAATATGTTGTTATTGTTAGGTGCCATCGAGTCCGTATCTGACTCATAGTGACCCTACATACAACAGAGGAAACACTATTGTCAGTGCTTCTCTGCCATTCATAGGGTTTCCAATGGCGGATTGATTTTTGGGAGTGGGTTGTCGGGTCCTTCTCCCAAGACTACAGCACCTGGTGTTCCCAGGCAGTCTCCCATCCAAGTACTAACCAGGTCGGACCCTGCTTACCTTCTGAGATCTGATGGGATCGGATGCCACAGGGCTATGGCTGCAGGCTTTCCTAATATATTCCCATGTATGATTCAATGTTGTTGCATAATAATAAGTCACAGAATTTTCAACTACATTTTAGGTGGGTTTTATCCTACATTAATGTCCATAAACTGTGAAATAGTATTATTTTATTATATTTTAATGTAAAATCAACAATTTATTTTGTTCACTTGCTTGCAGACTTTATGCTCACCCTGTATTTTGATATATCTGTTTATTTAAGTACCAAATAAAAGACAGAAATTGACGTGGCTTATCTCAGAATCTGAATGTTAATCATTTCTTCCCATCTATATAACTGATATGCTTTGGATGCATAATATCCTTAAAAGGCCATATGCTACTTAGTTGCCAGTTGATGGGCTTTGGGGAAGTGATTATATCCTGAGGGCTCTGACCACATAGAGGTATTAATTCTTTGATTATCATTGTGATGGTCTCTGGGGAGGTGGCAAGAACTCAGGAGGAGACCCAGTTGAAGGGAATGAGTCCTTAGGAGTGTGCCCTTCAGGACTATATCTTGCCCCCAGTCCATATCTCTTTCCCATGCTCTCTCTGCTTCCTGGCTGCCATGAGATAAGCAGCTTTGCCTCACCAACTACTCCCTATCATGATAATGTGCCTCATTGCAGGCTCAAATGGTGAGCCAAGAGGCTATGGACTGAACCTCTGAAACCATGAGCCAAAATAAACTTTTCCTCCCTTTAACTTGTTTTTCTGAGTTATTTTGTCACAGTGACAGAAAGCTAACAGAATTGATTAACTGCCTTTTTTTCTGTTCATGCTCATTAATTTACACTTGAATACAGTGGAAAGATTTTCAACAAAGTTGGAGGGAATGTTTAATATGGGGAAATGGTTAAGCAGTAAGTGGATTTATAAACATATATAACTGAAAAGTCCAAAATGCCTAGTGTCTGGAGCAGCTTGAGAAGAGACATATAATTCTATTATCAGGATCTGTAGTATTTCTGTCTACTTTCTGGTTCTGCTTGCCTCTATTTGGATCCAGTCTCAGTTATGCTCTGTCTCTGTAGTTATACAGTTTCAGCCACTCCAGAACATATGAGGTGTCATAAAATAGAGCGAATAATGAAATTTTAAAAATTGTTATAGTAAAAGACACATTGTCATTAATTCTCCTCAAAATCCTCCCCTGGCTTTGAAAACATCAGTCCGATCATCCTTGTCACTTTCTGAAGCAGCTCTGGAAGCTCTCTTTCATGAGTGTCTTTAGTTTCATCTTCCATCATGACCATGCTCCATGTCACACATGGCTTCTGGTCTGGCAATGTCTGTCCAATAAGAAACATTACAGTGTGTCCTCATCCACCATTTGCACCCAATCTGGCACCATGCAGCTTCTGACTCATTCCCAAAGTCAAAATGACCATGAGAAGTAAATGTTTGGAATCGCTTCAGGACATAGAGGTAACAACAGCATTACAACTAAAGACACTCATGAAAAAGAACTTCCAGAACTGCTTCAGAAAGTGGCAAGAATGATAGAGGTGTATTTGAAGCCAAGGGAGTATTTTGAGGGAGATTAATGGCCATGCGTCTTTTACTGTAGTAAAAACTATTTAATTTAAACACTCACCATATCTTTTAATCATACCACATATATCTTTGAAATTTCAAATCTAGGAAAAAAGAAAGTTCTTGTCTCAGAAAGTTCAAAAAGAAATTAGACTCTCATAGGTCCTGACTTCACAAACTTGGATTCTGTATCTTTTTTTTTTTTTTTTTTTCCGGTACTGGGAGTTGAACTCAGGGCTTTGTGCTTGCATGCTTTGCAAGTGCTGGACCACTGAGCTGCACCCCAGCCCATTTTTTTTTACTTTTTTGAGACAGGGTCTTCCCAAATTACACAGACTGCCTCTGGTCTTGAAGTTGTGATCCTCCTGCCTCTGCCTCCTGAGCTACTGGGATTACAGGCATGTGCCACCTTGCCTGGTTTCTATATCTATTCTTGACTCAAGTTGTGACCAGACCAAATTCTATGTGGAAAAACTAATAAGCGTCCACTACAAAGGTCCTGGGGCTGGGGTTTAGTTTAGTTGGTAGAATGCTGCTTTGTCCTCTCTGAGGCCCTAGGTTTAGTCCTCAGAACTGAAAAAGAAAAGAAAAGAAAAGAAAGAAAAGAATAAGAAAAGGGAGAAGGACATGGCAGCCCACTCCCAAAGCAATTCTAAAACTATCAGCTATCGAAAACCCTGTAAGGGTTGCTATGAGTCTGACCAGACTTGGTGGCACCTAATGACAACATAGAGGCCCTCATATACAATATAGTCTCTGTTGCATACATGAAACTTGTTATGGTGGCTTCCCAGAAAGAGAAAATCATCCTCAGAAAACAAACTAATATTTGGAAAGATGCCCATAGACTACTGATTAGGAGAGAACCATCCATGTTAAGAAGACATTAACAGATAAAATACTGATTTCCCATATGAGTCAAAATTAAAAATAATAAAAACAGATACCTCAACTATCAAGCATTGATCTATCACTGAGTCTTCTCTTAAGGGAGCTATCTCTTGGATGAAAGCAACAGGATTTATTTATTTAATTTAGTAATTAACATAGTCAATAACATTGTTTCATACACTTGAGATTTGCTAAGACAGCAGTTCACAATGCACACAAAAAAGGTAATTAGAATAGGTGAGGGATGTGCAAACTAACTTGATCGTGACGATCATTTTCCCAATATGTGTGTATATCAAGGTTGTCATGTTGTACACCTTAAATATATACAGCTTGATTTTTTATTATATAGTACCTCAATAAAGCCAGAAAAATATATTGCTAAAAAAACAGTATTTGGTGCTAGGATATAAGAAAGATAATGCAATATTTCCTTTCTTCAGTGACCTTCCATTGTAGTAAGGAAGGCACTAAGCAAATTAACATGATTATTATGGTTATGATTATTATTGTAAGCATTATATACACACAAAAGTGTGGCATGTAAAGAGAGTTAGCTATTTGGGAATCTAACTTAGTCTGGAAGTTGGAGGGAATTTGTTGGAGAAAATGGCTTTTACCTTAAGATCAGGAATATGATCAGCCACAGGAAGACAGGCCCATAAGAATCTAATAAAAAGAGAAAAGAGAGAAACCACACAGTAACTTAAACAGCAGGAGTTTAATGTAAAAGTGATTATCAATATAAGATGAGATTAACTGTAAACATGGAAAGAGAACTCTAAAAGATAGCTCAGGGCTGGAAAGCATACCTATGAAAGGACAGTCTTGCAAGGAAGGTTCAAACTTTACTGAAGAAGATATGATTACTACACAGTGGAGGGTGGAGGAGTTTGCTGGGATGCCTGGCCTGGAGCTGGTCCACAGTTCCTAGAGAAGAGCGAACTCAGACTGGTGGGCAACCAGCCAGTGAAAGATGGGGCAGGGGTGGAATTGAGAGGACTCCCTCTTCAAGACCCCACAATAGTCCCCAATGGGTGGCTGTGGCTAAGGAGGCTCCAGGCCAGGGGGGGCACGTTCATGGCTGAGGAGAGGGTGTAGGGATTAGTGTCCTCAGCTAAGGGAGAGGCCCACACAGACTGCTGCACTAGTCAAGAGCTGAAGAAAATATGTGCTTATCAAACAGTGGAGAAAACTGTACCATGGAGACTCCTGTTGTTGTTGTTGTTGTTGTTGTTAGGTGCCATCCAGTCCAGTTGGTATCCAACTCATAGCGACCCTACGTACAACATATGAAACACTATTGTCAGTGCTTTTTTGCTATTCATAGGATTTTCAATGGCTGGTTGTTTTTGGGAGTGGGTTGCCGGGTCCTCCTCCCAAGCCTACAGCACCAGGTGTTCCCAGGCAGTTTCTCATGCAAATACTAACTGCGTCCAATCCTGCTTAGCTTCCACCACAGTGGTATGGCTGCAGGCAAAGTGTTGCCCAGGCTGTCCTTGAATTCTCAATCCTCCTGCCTCATCCTCTGCAGCTCATTGATTACTGGCTTGCACCACCATGACCAGTTACAGATTCCTAGCACTGCTGACAACCATGTAGGACAAGCAATGGAGAAAAAAATCATGCTCTCCAGAAGACTGACAAATGAGCTACTGGAATCAGAAAAGAGGAGCCTCTTTTCACGCAGTGTCTCTCAGTTGGATAGCCTCAACTGACAAGGCTCAAGATTATGTCACTTGTCAGAGGGAAAATATTTAAAGGGTCCATATTCATTTTTACAGGTTAGACAACAGAAAGTGAATTTGGAGCTTGTTTTTATTGTTGTTGTTAGGTGTCATGGAGTTGGCATCCGACTCATAGTGACCCTAAGTACAACAGGCAAAACACTATTGTCAGTGTTTCTCTGCTATTCACAGGGTTTTCATTGGCACAGGGTAAAGAATGTCTAAAACGAATGGAACAATGCACAGGAAGCCCTTTGATAGGGAAACACTAAGTGTGTTCAAAGAGTTGAAAGCAGGCCAATGTGACCCAGTCAGTCTCAATCAGAGTGGAAGGAGATGAAACTGAAGAGGTTTGGAGAAGCCAAAAAAGCAACTCAAATGGACTTAAGTCATTGTGGGAATATATTAGTTTTTATAGCTGAATATCCTGGTGACAACCTGAGAACCAGATGACATTTTATCCAGCAACTTAAATATGGACCAAAGAAACGAATACATCACTCTCCCCAGTCTGCTTTCTGCAGGTATCCTAGTGTTTTCAAAGTAACGGTGGTCCCCTTTTTCCACATGACAATTACTAGAGGGTCCTAGAGGTTCCATGCTTCACAGTTAGGAAAAGACTAGAAAACAAACAAATAAAAAAATAAGCAAAAAATAATTCACCCAGTTGTCCCTTGGAAGAATGCTGCATTCCCCTAGGAATCTGACAATCACCTCTACTCTCATTTTCTCAAGTTGGTCATATTCCCTGAACCAGAGAAGCCAATCAACACCTCCCAATTAGGACCCACCAATTAGGCTATTTAGAGGAGGAAGTGGGAGGGGAAATCATCTTTGCTTAAAAACATACAAAGCCAGCAGGGCGCAGTGGCCCATGCCTGTAACCCTTGCGACTGGGAAGGCAAAAAGAGAGGAGCACAGGTTCAAGGCTAGAGGCAGCATGGGTAACTTAGCAAATAACTTTGTCTTAAAATAAAAAGCAAAAAAATGGGCTGGGGCCACAGCTCAGTGGTAGAGTGCTTGCAAAGTATGCATGAGGTCCTGGGCTCAACCCCATCCCCAGTACAGGGGCGAGATGAATAGAGTGCTTGCAAAGTATGCATGAGGTCCTGGGCTCAACCCCATCCCCAGTACAGGGGCGAGATGAATACCGAATAAAAGTTGGGTTTTATTTTAGGAGCCTGCAGTGGTAGCCCTGTGGCATCCGATCCCGTCAGATCTTGGAAGCTAAGCAGGGTCGGGCCTGGTTAGTACTTGGATGGGAGACCGCCTGGGAACACCAGATACCGTAGGCTTGGGAGAAGGACCTGGCAACCCCCTCCCAATCAATCTGCCATTGAAAACCCTATGAGTAGCAGAGTAGCACTGACAATAGTGTTTCACCTGTTGTCCATAGGGTCGCTATGAGTCGACTCGATGGCACCCAACAACAACTTTATTTTAGGAAGGGAAAGAGGTTAGGGTCTGATGGGCTAGCTAATAAACTGATTAGTAAACACTAAGATCCCATATATGGATTTTAACAATGTAAAGCATTGATGGGGGGAAGTGTTTCAAAAAACAAAAACCTACTAGCTTGTGTCTAGATAATCAATTAGAGGGATAAGAGGGATGGCTGTTGTTGTTGTTGTTAGGTGCTGTAGAGTTGGTATCCGACTCATAGTGACGCTCACAGGGTTTTCAATGGCTGACTGTTTCGGGATTGCCTTGGGAGTGGATTGCCAGGCCCTTCTTCCATTTTTTGTGGTGCTGAGAATTGAATTCGGGACCTCAGAGACTGCAGCGCAGTGTTCTACCAACTGAGCTAAATCCCAGCCCAAGAGGGATGGAGCGAGGCAAATTAAGAGGCTACTGAAGTCATCTAAATGACAAAAAATGTCAGACACAGGCAGGGGAAAGGCATGGGTAGATTCAAAAATATCTAAAAGATAGAAAGTTCTGAGATTTGGTAACAAGGTGGAGACTGAATTCTCTCTGCCCAGGGTTTGGGTAAAATCATGGGGGAGGGGCACAATCATTCCTTTTAATGAAGCTTCTGATGGAGAGGAAGGATTTAGGGGACAAGCATAACTTTGATTGTTTTAGGTATATTGGATAAATGATCATAACATTGATGGAAAATTATGACACCTATATTTAGGAATTTGGTTCAGTGTTTCTAAATATCAGAAGTTTTTAAACTGTTCAGAATTCATTAAATTAAAAATAAACAAAAAAGAAAACAAAAATACTGTTGTGTTTCACAACTGTAATCCCAGCGACTTGGGAAGCTGAGGCAAGAGGATCACAAGTTTGAGGCCTGACACAGCCTTTGTAACTTAGCAAGACTCTGTTTCAATATAAAAAAAATTAAAAAATGGGCTGACGGTACAGCTCGGTGGTGGAGTGCCCTTGGTTCAATCCTCTAGTTGGGGGAGGGAGGGCTAAATTCAGATGCAAAAATGTATACATTTATTACAAAACATTACATCAAAGGTAAACTTATAAGTATTAAATATACCTGCTGTTGTTGTGTGCCATGGAATTAGTGTCTTACTCATTGCAACCCTACATACCACAGGTGAAACACTATTGTCAGTGCTTTTCTGCTATTCATAGAGTTTTCCATGGCTGATCGTGTTTTGGGAGTGGATTGCCAGGTCCTTCTCCCAAGCCTACAGTACCTGGTGTTCCTAGGCCATCTCCCATCCAAGTACTAACCAGGACCGATCCTGCTTAGCTTCGGAGATCTGATGGAGTCAGACACCACAGTGGTATGGCTGCAGGCTAAATATGTCACTTCTAATGTAAATTATTAGCCTTTGCCAGCTCTGCTGCTTCCTTTAACACCAGTCCTTTTGGCTCCAAAGCATGTCCTGAGCTTTGCCTCTGATGGAGCTAGTGTCTTTGGGCATCAGTTTTTTCATCTTGTGCTCAGCTTCTAGAGCTTCGCTCTGCCCTGGCTGCACATTAAAAGGATTTCGACTGGTCTTCCTTTCAGTCTTGTCCTGCCCATGGTCTAAACTCTCCCTTTCCTCAGTGGAGAGACTCTCCCTTCTTAGATGGCTTTACCACCAAGTCCTTGTTTAATCTTTTCCCTTTATGGGGTGGGGAAGGGAAAAGGAGGAGGAAGGGGCTGGGAGTTGCTGGGATAGTGTGGTCAGCGGAGCCTGGTCAGGATTGCAGGGAGGGAGGAGAGGGTTTGTCTGAAGAGAATGGTTCCTCTTCTTTTCTATAGACTTTACTCTTTGACATTTCTGGTACTCATGTAGTTTTGTGTTTTTGGAGTACAGTTTCTAAATGTTCTGTTTCCGATTTCCACTGAAATTTAATCTCATGTCAACTGGCTTCTTTCATTAATTGAACAAAAATGTGTTTTGAGAAATTTCTCTTAAAAAGAATTCAGGGTCAATATGAGAGCTAAATTTTAACAGAATGTTATCCTTTACTGATATCAATAGCATCATTGTTAACACGGTTTTCTATAAGTCTTTTGTAACACTTTTCTCTAGAAAAAGAAATTAATGGATTAAATGAAGGATATTCATGGTCATAATTATGGCACAATACTTCCTTGACATAAAAACCAGGCTTTTGTGAAAAATTCAAAGGCAGAGTAAAAAAAAAATACTGTCTAAAAATGGAGAAAGTACAGTTCATTGAGAAAGAGAGAGAGAGAGAGAGAGAGAGAGAGAGAGAGAGAGAGAGAGGAAAAGAGAGAATGTAATCTTACAGTAATTGTATATGTCTTCTAGATACATCAAATCTAAAGATAGCCCCGGGCACAAGAATTGGTTGTGTTCCAAATGTCCATTTGTGTTCCTTGGTTTAGCCCTTAGATCAGTGTTAGCCAGGACAGTAATGTCTTCAAGCATCTGATTAATCAGTTCAATATACCTGAAATTCTGAAACAGCAATAAATATCATCAGCTAGTATAATAACAACACTAAATAAAACTGCAGTCAAAGTCCTGATGATGGATTCCAGGAGCATCTCTGAATTCATGGGACAAGTGATCGTCCAGGGAGGTAACAACATTGGCACCTGGGGTATAAGCACGCCCTGACCACCACCACATTGGTAATAGTATACAAGGTGCATGTGCTTGTGAAGCCACTAGGAAGCCAAGAACAGGAACACAAATGTTCTCAGAGATTCAGGGGCTCCGGAGTCAGGGTGGCACATAGCTTTCTGTGGTAGCTGAGCTTGTCCCTGGAGTGTGAGCATGCTCAGAAAGACTTTGGGTTTGGAACAAGTTGCTAGGATAATGGCCCCAGTGTTTGAGACACAGGCAGGTGCAGTGCAGCTGCAAAGGCCAAGTATGGACTGTGGGCTCTGCTGTGGTGATTGTGGTTCAGGGTCAGAGCACATGCAAGGTTGAAGTGGTGACTTCTCTGGTCTGAAGCAGTATAATGGCGGCTGCTTCTGGGAGTAGGGGATGTTGCCACTTCTCCCAGGCAAGAGTGATGTTGCTGAACTCTGTAAGGCTGGGCACTGAGGACCACAATGGTTCCCACCTCATGTCTGATGTTATTAGTCTCATCTATCATTGTTCCTGGCCTCCTTCTGGAACTTTAGGTATGCTCATCTGACCCGCCATCTTTTCTGTGAGGGTAGTCTCTGTTTTTTGTTTTGTTTTGGTTTTTGTTTTCCCCATCACTGTGTTGCTGCATATTCTTTAATAGGCCATTAAGGTCTCCCAGGGCCATTTTGGTTTGTGGATATCTGTCTATATTTGTTTTTTTTTAATGGAAAATTAAGGCTGCTATCTCCTACTCTACCATCTACATGAAGTCACTCCTAAAATTATTAAATAAGTAATTTGTCAATTTCATTACTTTATTATGTTCAATTTCCTTATGTTGTTATTTTTGAAACAATTTGCAATCTAATGAGACAGAGATTGAGTATAGTTACTTGCTTCAGCTTAGTATGGCCCAACCTTTACTGAACCTCCATTAATCTGAAGTAATAGCACTAAACCGAAAGAAGAGGAAAGATGGGGAATTTTTCTGGTGGCTTGACATCCTGTCAGGGAAGATATACTTGTTACAAGGTGATGAGTTATGTTTAGGTGGAAATTTTACATGTGATTTCCTGAAGTTATTAATTTGTATTTTTCAATTATGCAACATTCATAACAAGAAGATTAACTAATCAAAATGTCACCCAAACAGCCTATTATGAGGTAATATAACTTGTGATACTAGATGAATGAAAAATCATCTATGGTTCCAATATGATTTGTCCTTTCTGAAACTCATATTGAAATTTGATTGCAGTAGTAGCAGTATTGGGAGGTAGGGCCCTTAAGAAGTGTTAAAATCAATGAATGCACTTCCCCTGCAACTGGGCTAATTCTCATGGGACTGGGTTAATTACCAGTGGAGTGGGTTGTTATAAACCAAGGCTGTATAATCTTTTGCTTTTCTCCATGAGTTGAAGTTATGCTCTTGGACTGCCCAGACTCCAGAACAGAGACAAAATAAACTTTCCTTATAAATTTCCCAGTTTCAGGTATTTTGTTATAGAAACAGAAGACAAGTTAAGGCATTCATTTGGGGAACATTATGGATTTCTGTATTTGACATTGAATCAATCAGAGTGAAGTAAGAAGGCAGTGATTGAAGATGAAGAAAAATGTGTAAATTCCCCTTATTCCTCACCAAAGTACACAAAATACACATTGTTCAATGTGTATTCAATGGATTAGCAGGGTTGGTATCATTTGAGAATTGTTAGCAATGCAGAATCTCAGGCACCACTAAAGATTCAAATGAATTCTACCTAACCTATGAAGCCAATATTTTAGTAAGCTTTTCAGATGATTCATATGCTCCATAGAGTTTTAGATGTGATATAGTAGAATAACTCAAGAATAATGTTTTCTAAGAAGTAATTTCTTTTCTGTCTTTGCTTTTGATGTATAGCAACAAAATGTCTTTATGAGTTCCATTATTAATAACAATTGAATATATAAGAAAGCTAAATTCAGTAAACTTTGTTCTTTGGTTTCCTTGGAAATAAAGCATGCCATTTTTGAAAGAATAGAAAATTTCCTAATCAAGTTTTCTCTATGATCAAAGTTAGATAATTTTTTGTTGCTTACAATCCAGACTGCTAAAAGAAAAAAGTGCATATCTTTGTGGTATATGACTTTTTTTCTCTTTTATTACTATTTCTGGACTTCTCATTGTGACCATATAAATCACATGCTCATTTATTTGACAAACATTTACTAAGTACTTAGTGAGTGTCTGCTTTTTTGCTGAGAGCTAGGGATTCAATGAGTGAAGAATGTAGCCTGTGTCCACATTTGGACGCATAATCTCTTACATTTAAACGATATACAAGTGAGGTAAGTGATGACTCTAAATACTTGTTTTCAAGTGTTAAGTAAGTTTACAAACAAATTTAAACCATTTTAGTAGTTGATGTAACAGATCTGCAGTTTAATGCTGTTTTGGACACATGTTTTACTAATAATTTCCTTCATGCTCTTCCTGTTCTGACAGTTTCCTTTTCTTAATCTTTGGAATGGATAAATAATATATGAGCAAAGCTAAAGCAATTGGAAGAGAGCCCACAATGAAGAATTTCTCTGTTTGGGCCCCAGGATCAGCCTATTTGCCTCTGGTTAAAGTTATTCTCTTTTCTATCAATTCAGCCAAAAAGTCAGACTACCTCTCCACATCCTAAAATAAAGGAGAATGTAAATTACCTTTTTTCATACATCTGATCCTCTTTTAAGCAGTCAGATACACTATAAAGGTCACTGTACTGGGCAGTGGGAGAATGAGGTTAGAATTCTGGCCTTGTCACAAATTAGCTATGTGATTTTGGGTCAGTTGAGCAACATCTCTAAACCTCAGTTTTTTAACATGTAAAATGAAAACAAATGAATTAGAACTAATAATAATGCTTTAATATACAGCTATCATAAATTTTATAGGAAAGAATTATTGTCTTTCTTGGTCTTGCATAATCTCAGAAATAATAGTCATTAAAGATTCTTACTATGAAATGGGGAAGTGAGCTACAAGGCATGGAATTCTAAAACAGAGTAGATACTGTAAAACACACTCACTGAGAATATTTGTAATAACCTCCAAAAAGACCCAGATTTATTTTTGTGTAATCCTAACTAGAATTTTCAATAGCTTCCAACCATTTTAGTGAAAATATTTACTCATCTGACTTTGCCATCAGTTGACACCAACAGTTATCTGTTCCTTGTAATCCCAAATTGAGGTTTGGGAAAAACTGCTTAATTGCATTCAATCCCTGTTGAGTGCCTTTTGTAATAATTGTTTTTAATGGTAGCTTCTCCCTTATCCCACTTGAGATACATTCTAAGTCTTGCAGCAGATCCCTGTAATAGTGGATAATGCTAAAGTTTCTATATCCTATATTGTACTTTTTCTTACACAAATACAGCCATGATAGAGTTTAATTTATGTTAGGCACATGAAAAGATTAACAGCAGTACATAATAAAATGGGATAAGCATAACAGTATGCTGTAATAAAAGTAATGTGAATATAGTCTCTTTCTCCCTCTCAAAATATCTTACTGTACTGTAATACATAAGGTTTGATATTATCTGTGATTAACTGTAGATAGTCAAAGCTGTGGGAAAGCAAAATCACCAACAAGAGGCAACTACTATATTAATGGCTGGGATTTAGCTCAGTTGGTAGAGCAGCAGTCTGCAGTCTTTGAGGTCTGGAGTTTGATTCCCAGTACCGCAAAAATGGGAGAAGGACATGGCAATCCACTACAGAGGCAATCCCAAAATAGTCAGCCATTGAAAACCCTATGAGGGTTGCTATGACTTGGACATGACTCAAAGACATCTAACATCAACAACAACTGTATTAACATGCTAAGTGAGTGTGAGTGACTGACCAGAACAAAGGATCCGATTTAAAAGTAAAAATTCCCTCTTGGGTAAAAACAAAACTTCCTTATTTACTGATGTTTATTAGTGTATTGCCTATAGCCATACCACTGTGGTGTCTGATACCATCACATCTCAGAAGCTAAGCAGGGTTGGGCCTGGTTAGTACTTGGATTGGAGACAGCCTGGGAGCTGTAAGGTGCTGTAAGTTTGGGAGAAGGACCAGGCAACCCACTCCCCTAAAACATTCAGCCATTGAAAACTCTATGAATAGTAGAGAAGCAGTAACAATACTGTTTCAGCTGTTGTACATAGGGTCACCATGAGTCAGATACTGACTCGACAGCACCTAACAACAACAACAACATTAGTATATTAGTTAGATTTTGCACCACCCTGACACAAAATACCTGACAGAACAACTTAAGAGAATAAGGATTTATTTTAGCTCATGGTTTCAGAAGATTTCAATCCATAGTGGTGGAGAAGGCATGGCAGAGAAGGCAGCAGGAGCACATGGCAGAGGAGAGCTCTTCACATCATGGTGGACAATGAGCAGAGAATCAGACTGGAACTGGAGACCCGATATCACCTTCAAAGTCCTCCCCTCAGTGACCTACTTCCACCAGCTAGGTCCCACTTCCTAAGGTTCCATAGCCTCCCAGAACACCACCAGAAGCTAGGGATTAAGTGTTCAAACATGAACCATGGGAAACATTTTATATTCAAACCATAATACTCCATTTCTGGCTCCCAAAGTCTCATGGCCATGTCATAATGCAAAATGTATTTATTTCATCTCTGAAATTCCCCATAGTCTAAATAGTTGCAACATTGTTCAAAAGTTCAGTCCAGTCTCTATTGAGATTCAAGGTAATTCTTAGCGGTAATTCACTGCAAAGCTAAAAGTAAATTAAAATCATTTAATCTACAGTGGTATAGAATAAACATTCCCATTTCAAAAGGTAAGAACTGGAGATAGCAAAGAAAGATTAGACTAAAGTGAGACCAAAACTCAGTAGGGCAAACAAATCCTGGACCTCCAGGTCTAACATCTTATATACACAGTGGCATCATCTGGGCTCCAATAGGCTTGGGCAGCCCCACTACTATGTTCTTGCCATTTGCAGACTGCATGGCCTCTCTCATTAGCTGTCTCCACTCCATTGCCAGTAGCTTGCTTTGGCAGACATTTCACATTGTTGTCATCTCCAAGATCCTGAGATCACCATTAAAGTTTAGGATTCACCTTCACAGCCTCCACTGGGGCTCCCAATAGGGAATCTGACCCTGCTACACATTTCCTGGTCTCTCAGGGTCTTCTCAAAATATTGATGGAAGCATTAATGATCCTGTAACTCTTGAATTCAGCATGCCTGAAAAACCAGCATCAAGAGGAAACTCTGTGTTCTGCTGCCAGCTTGAGAAGAATCTTGGTCATATCAGACTGACTGCAGCACCCGATCAATGTAGAAGTGGCTGAACCTGAGAAAACATTTCCCTTGTTGTTGTTGTTAGGTGCTGTCAAGACTTTCCGACTCATAGTGACCCTATGTACAACAGAATGAAACATTCCCTGATTCTGTGCCAGCCACATGATCTTATTTATGTTTAAGCCCATTGTTGTAGACACTGTGTCAATCTGTCTAGTTGAGGGTTTTCCATTGACCTGTCACTTACCCAAACATGATGTCCTTCTCTTGGGATTGGTCCCTCCTGACTACATGTCCACAATATGTAAGACACAGTCTAGACATCTTATTGCACTTCTTGTAGGACAAATCTGATGGTTCTTTTTGCAGTCCATGGTGTATTCACTACTCATCTCCTGCACCATAATTCAAAAACATAAATTCTTCTACTGTCTCCCTTATGCAATGTCCAACTGTTGCAACCATATGATGTGACTAAAAATATCATGGCATGAGTCAGATGCACCTTCATCTTCAATGTGACAATGCATCTTTTGATTTCTTGACTGCTGCTTCCATGGACGTTGATTGTAGACCAAGTAAAGCAAAATCTTGGACAACTTCAATCTTTTCTCCATTTATTATGAACTTTCTCACTGACCCAGTTGTAAGGATTTTTGTTTTGTTGATATTGAGGCACAATCTATACTGAAGGCTGTGTTTTTGATTTTCAGCAGTAAATGTTTCAAATCCTCTTCACTTTCAGTAAGCAGAGTTGTATCATTCTGCATAATGCAGGTTGTTAATGAGTGTTCCTCCAATCATGATGCTGCATTCTTCTTCATAAAGTCTAGCTTCTCAGATTATTTGCTCAGCATAGAGATGAAAGAGGCATGGTGAAAAAATGTATCCCTGACACACAGCTTTCTTGACTTGAAACCAGGCAGTGTCTCTTTGTTCTGTTTGAATGATTGCCTCTTGGTCCATGTACAGATTCCTCACAAGTACAACTAAGTTCTCTGGTATTCCACAATTTTTTATGATCTACACAGTCAAATACCTTTGCATAATCAATAGAACATAGATAGATGCCTCTTCTTTTCTCTGCTATTCTCTGCTTTTGGATAATATCCATCTGACATCATCAATGATGTCCCTGGTTCCATGCCCTCTTCTGAATCTGGCTTTATTTTACTGCACTTCCCTGTCAATATACTTCCCTATGCAGCCCCTTTTCAGAAGGATGCCCTGGAGCTGCTCTCTTTTTAAAGGAAAGTCTTTAAAGTGAGTTTGTAGTTTCACTACCCAGGAGCCTTTGATGGTAGAAGTCCGGACAGCTCCTGATTTGCTTCCAACACATCTTTTTTATTGTTCCATTGGAGTTTCATTTTAATAGCTATAATCTCTTTAAGAATCATATTCTCATTATCTGAAAATTTAAATAGACTTTCTTTCTGGCAAGACAGCATATTTTTCACATGTTTTTGCTTTGCCTTTTGCTTGTGATCCTCACTGTATACTTAGCTAAAAGAAGACAGCAATAATTATGCCCCAGCCTGAATGCTCTGCTGTTTTGAAATTTCCTCCACCTAATTAAGTGGTAAAGTATTTTTGAATTGAGTCTTACTTAAAATTTTAGGACACAGACAAAATGAAGACAAACTCTTTGTGAGAATGTAACATGAATGACCTTTAATCCATTTCCCAACTAGAGTCCTCTTTCCCATGTGATAATTCGTGAACACTGTCTGCATTTCTGTCAGTATTCTGGTCTTCCAAACTCCTGCCAGAACTACTCATTAAACTGCTTATAGAAATCTAGGGCTTCTCTAGCTCACATATCCAAATTCTGCCAAATTCCTCCTGCAAACCACTTAAAAGGCCTAAAGGACCATGTTATCAAGTTTAGGCAAAGCAATGACTGAACTTCTACAGTACAAATTTACTGTATTAGTTATCTTTCGCATCACTATGATGAAAATATTTGACAGAACCTAGGGGATAAAGGATTTATCTTCGCTCACAGTTTTTGAAGATTCATTCCATAGTGGTGGGGAATGCACGGCTGAGGAGAAGGCAGAAGTGTGTGGTAGAGAGGAGCTCTTCACATCAAGGTGAACTATGAGCAGAGAATCAGATTGAAACTGGAGGCCAGATATCACCTTCAAAGGCTTGTCCTCAGTGACCTACTTCCTCCAACTAGGGCCCACCTCCCAAAGTTCATAGCCTCCCAGAACATCACCAGCACCTGAGTACCAAGCACTCAAACATGAGAATCAGGAGACATTTAAATAACAAAAAATATTGAGAAATTGAACCATATGGCCTCTGGCATGCTGGCGGATGCCTGTAATCCCAGCATTTGGGAGGCTAAGGCAGGATCACAAATTCAAGACCAGGCTGAGCTACATCAACCACACCCACCCCTAACTTTTTTTTTTTTTTTAAAGGAAAGGAAAAAAAATTGTACAGTAGCTATTTCTTCTGGTCCTGGTGTGACCATTGTCTTCTTGAATCAGAATAGCTCTACAGAAGACCTCAGCCCACAGTCATGGCAATGGAATAAACATAACTATACAGCAGATAGCTAGGCCTCTGATAATAGTAATGGGGCTACTAACATTACCTCTTGGAGGGAGGGAAGAGGGTCATGATACTTTCATGAGACTCTTCTGTGAGATGCCGATCACCACTCCCTCCTGCCCAAGTGCATGTGATGCTAAGTTACATAAGAAATAAACAATTGACTGGGGGGTGGGACTTCTTGGTGGTGCAGCTGCCCATGGGTCACCCATGCTTCTGTAAGTAACCTCAGAAAACTCATTGATTCACCAAGCTGGACTTGATGCAATATTTCTTTGGTCATTTGCGCCCTCTCTACTTGGGATAAATAGGCAGTTATTTTATGTATCCCTAGGAAAGACACCTAACACTAGCCACCTGAACAAGGACTAGACAGAATCAAAGATGAATCAGAATGGAGCACACAGGGGTAATCCTGGGATGTCTGTCTTCCTCTGTATGGTATGGTACGGCATACCTCCTTGATGAATGTAATCCACCATATGAGTATGGGGATGCCTCCCAGATGGCTGACGGACTAGAGAACGTATTGCAATCTCTAAGAGTATGATGTACAAGACCAGATAATGAGAAGGCTATAATTGCAGTTGCATGGGCCTTGCTGTGGGTGGTAAGACATGCAACTGAAGCTGAACTATTTGCCTAGAGGGAATTTCCCCACACAAAGGAAAAATTGCAACTGGAAAGAGACATGTGGGTGGCATCCTCCATATTAGCCTCTGATTTAGCAGGAAAAGTGGATAAAATGGAGGATGTGATGGAAGTATTGGCTTGCTGTTTTTTATGGCTGGATGGAGGACCATAAGGGAAAGAGAGTGCTGATTAATTCTTTGCTGAATAGCCCCTACAGGGATCCAAAAACTTAGAACTGATAAAAGATTCAGATAATGAGGAGGAAGAGGATGAGATAGGAGTGACTGGAGATAACCCTCAGGTATAACCTTGAAAGCAAAATCCACAATTCAGCATAGAGATGGAGGCCTTAATAATGGCCCAGTTCAAGAGGCTATGATAATCAGGGAGCACTCTGCCTCTAAACCCTTTGAATTGGGTAAGACTTTTAAGCAAGCAATAAAAGAACCCCTCACAGCCTGGTTCATGAAGCTGTGGGACATAGGGGTAGATGCGAACAGTCTCAGTGCCATGGAAGCAGGAAGATGATGAATGTAACTATGCACCCTTTCTTGAGGCAAAGACTGCATAATCTGAGACAATATGAAGGAAAACAGTCCCTGATGGACTAGCTCATATGAGTCTTTAGGGACAAATAGTGATCACCAGCTGAAGTTCCAATGAAAACCATGGACTAGAAGAAAATAGGAAGGAAAAATGTAACAGAGGGAGCTGCCCATCAGAGAGGCGATGTTAGATACCCAGTGCAATAGGCCAGTTAGGACTCAGTTCACTGGAGAGTCATGAAAGGAGCTTAGAAGCTTTGAAGGGATCTGAAGACTGGCATAGGACTCTGGTGGCTTTGTTGAGTTTTATGGTCGGATATGATCTTTATGCGATAGGAGAGGCTCTAGCATATCTGAGTGGCTTAGACAGGAATGCAAATCATGTTTTTAAAGTGCTAAAGCAATCCGAAAAAGATGAGAAGAAGGGGAAGCAGATAAAGGGGCCTGTTCTAGTCACCAGAAAACAAATGTGCAAAGATTTGTGTCAAACCAGAATGATTGACAAAGAGCCAAGTCATACGATTATGAGTTTGTGGAGGCTTTAATGCCTGACCAAGAGCTCACTGAAGGGGTGAATGACAAACAAGTCCATGTGATTCTCACTGTGCTCCCTGCTGAAGAAGAGGGAAATCTCATGAGTTAGCAACCATCCCAGCCACTCCTCCAATGAGGTGGCCAAGGTTGCCCACAAGTGGATGCCATACAAGGTCACCAGAGGGCTCACACTGAATTGTGAACTTATTGCTCTGTTGCAGGAAAATTACTCTCAGTTCTTATTTCCTTGTTAAGAAGAATTTAACAAGGAAAGGAGGCAAAGAAAAAGTCAGGAGTCAGTTTGTAAAATAAATAAAAAAGTGATTTTATTAAAAGAAATGGGAAAGGAGATGTTGTTAGACCACAGAATAGGCTTCTCAAAGGGCAGTCAGCAGCCTAATGGGTGAAGATGAATCTCTTTATAACTGGGTTCTTTTGGTTCATCTGAGAGCCTAGATAACATTAGGATGGAGCTAAATTACAGCCAGTTTGCAAGATCTCTATGATCTGGTCTTGTGATTCTTCTGCGAGGATTCCATATGGCTAAGAAAAAACTTACTGGAATTGGTCTTCTGTGCTTTAGTTCACTGGAGGCCTATTCTTCCCTTCCACTCATGCCTGACAGATACCTTACTAATGTGCAAAACATCTGGGCTTTAATGGATACTGGAGCCCAGCAGACCTTAACACGTGGCAACTCTCAACAGCACCAGGGGCAATGGGCAGCTGTGGATGGATATGGACCTAGAACAGTACGGGTGAAAATGACTAAGCTTGCCCTAGGATTGGGCAATTATCTTCCCCAGAGTATACTGTTTATATTTTGCCTCTGCAAACAACAATAACAACAACAACAACAACAAAAACAAAACAAACAAACAACTACAAGAGTGGATATATTGATAGGACACACCCTGCATACTACCTTGGAGGATTTTTCCTGAGGGTATGAAATATAAAGGCAGTCTGGTGCATTTAGGCAAAGTGGGAATCTGTTAAGATGTCCACCTTGCATAGGGCTATTGTTAGCTGCAATGGAGTTGGGTCCAACTCAGCAACCCTTTGTACAACAGAACAAAACAATACATGGCACTGTGCCATGCCTGGCACTATTGTCAGTGCTTCTCTACTATTCGTAGGGTTTTTAATGATTGATTGTTTCAGGAGTGAGATACTGGATCTTACTCCCAAGCCTACAGCACCCAGTATTCCCAGGCCTCCCATTCAAGGACTAACCAGGGCCACTCTGGTTTGCCTCCAAGATCTGACGAGATCAGATGCCAGGGTGGTAGGGCTGTACACTCTGCATAGGAGAGCAAATACTAAATAGTATAAGCTGCCTGGGGAAAATAAGGAATCACTGGAATTACTACAGAATTAGAAAAGGACCTATAGGAACAAAGATGGGAAATCAATTCACATAGATGCAAAGGCTAGACATAGCTGTGAAATTCTTGGAAGTCTATGGTCAGGTAAGATGTACGTGATACTTGACAGAATTATTGAGAAAATCCTATAGCAGCTTGAACTTATTAATATAAAACAACTGCAGGTGTTCTTGGGTCCCCTGGGGATTGGAATATTTTCATATCCCCGTTTTCATGTTGCCAGCAGCCATAGCACTGTGGTGTCTAATCTCATCAGATCTCAGAAGCTAAGCAGGGTTGGGCCTGGATGGTACTTGGATGGGAGATCGCCTGGGAACAGCAGGTGCTGTAGGCTTGGGAGAAGGACCCAGAAACCCACTCCCAAAAAGCAATCAGTCATTGAAAGCCCTATGAATAACAGAGAAGCACTGAGAATAGTGTTTTGCCTATTGTATGTAGGGTTGCTATGAGTCAGACCCTGACTCGATGGCCCCTAACAGCAACAACCACCTTCATGTTGCCCATCCTTTCTATAACTTTCTATAACTAAGCGGTTCCATGTGGGATTGGGTCAGAAGGGCTGAAGGGGTTCTTGAGCAAGCTAAGATCCCCAATACAATCAGCAATCAAAAACCCTATGAAGGTTACTATGAGTCAGACCCAACTTGATGGCATCTAACAACAACAAAAAGATCCTATAACAACTGTGTATTTTAGTACCTCAGGAGTCCCTAAAATGATCCAAGATTGGGACTGGGTTAATTTAAAAAATGTTGTTGAAACAGAAGTTTAAAAGTTTGAATGAACCATCCTGCATGAGTAAAAAAGGCACTCCCAGAAGCCATAAGGTTATTAAGTGAAAACCCCAGTTGGGATGTCTCCCTATGATTTGGCCAGAGAAGTCCCTGGGGACCCTCCAACATATAAACTATTGACACTGCTATTGGTTGCATGCCAGAACTGGATGGTAAGTCCTTATGCTGAAGACATTACATGTTTTCGTTGCAGGACATTCAAGCTGGGACTGGGCCAGAAGCTCTCTCCCTACTGACTAATATTCATAATGCCAAAGGGCACTATACGAGATGGTGGGCGACAATTGTTATCAATGGTCCTATTTGGCTATGGACCCTGTGAATTACACTGTAATATGCCAGGCAAAATGTGCCTATTGGTGCAATAGGGACACAACTGTTATGGGTACAACCAATGGTTTTCCAACTGGATTTAAGGCCTCCTCCACAGGAGAGGCCAGTCATGGTGGTGCATACCAGTAATCAACGAGCCTCAGAGGGTGAGGCAGGAGGATCACAAGTTCAAGGACAGCCTGGGCAACATTTAGCCGGTAGTTGTACCACTGAGGCATCAGATCCCGTCAGATTTCGGAAACTAAGTAGGGTCAGGCCTGGTTAGTACTTGAGTGGGAGACTGCCTGGGAACACCAGGTGCTGTTGCCTTGAGAGAAGGACCTGGCAACCCACTCCCCCCAAAAATCAGCTATTGAAAACCCTATGAAGAGCAGAGAAGCACTAACAATATTGTTTTGCCTGTTGTATGTAGGGCTGCTATGAGTCAGACACTGACTCAATGTCACTTAGCAACAATAACAACTACAGTATCCATGTTGGATACTATAAGTCAGGACAAATATTGGTGGCTGAGGAAATCATAGGCTATATCAGGGAAGCCACTGCTATTATTTTGTTAGATGGATATGATATGCCTGTAAATTGCCTTCTAAGCATTTGTGCCTATGTCTGTAGGTAAGTTGTAGTGGAAGAAAACTTATTCTTTCAGTGGGATATTGAATGGACAAAATCGTACTGATGCTCTCAGCCATTTAAGGCAGGACACACAGCACATAGAGGCCATTTTGACACAATTTCTAGGTTTCAGTCCATGGCTGATTTGCCCATGGCTTTAGTGATGAGGCAGCACAATCATGGTAGGAACCTGTGACACAGGAAGCTGCTCACCCCAGGGTGGCCAGGAAACAAAAAGAAAGACAGAAAGGCACTGGGGTCCCAATATCCTCTTCAATGACGTGGGTTAAGTGACCTTACTTCTTTCTACCAGGCCACACCTCTTAAGGATTCCACCACCTTCCTGTAGTGCCATGGGCTGGCAATCATGCCTTTAATATGTGGGCCTTTGGGGGCATTTAAAAACTAAACAACAGTGGATATCATCTCATCTGAGCTAGAGTGGTTATCATCAAAAAGACAAAACAAACAAACAAACAAAAAATAAAACAAACAAAAAACAAACAAAAAAACCCAAATACTGAGGAGGATGTAAAGAAAGGGCAACTCTTGGTGGGAATGTAAATGTACAGCATTATGATAAACAGTATGGAGTTTCCTCTATAACTAGAAATAGAAAAACCTTATTATCCAGCTATCCCACTGGTAAGTGTATATCCAAAGGAAATCAAGCCAGTGTGTTAAAGAGACATCTGTACTTGTATTTTTATTGCAGCACTATTCACTATCTCCAAGATAAATATTTTACTGAGGTGTTCGTTGATGGATCAATTTTTTACAAAAACAATGGATTATTATTCAGCCATAAAGAGAATTAAATTCTGTCATTTTCAGCAACTTGAACAGAACTGGATGACATTATATTAAGTGAAATAAGCCATGCACACAAAGACAAACACAATATATTCTCATCTATATGTAGAAGCTTAAAAAGTTGATTTCATGGAAATAGTAAGATACTGTTCACTAAAAGCTAGAAAGTGTAGGGGGAAGGAGAATATAAAAAGGTGGGAGAATGGAAAGTTAGAAGAAATAATTCTAATGTTCTATATAGCACAGTAGAGTGACTATAGCTTACAACTTATTATATAGTTTATATTTACACATTTTATGTTTATTATTTTTATAATCATATTTTCTTAAAATGGAAAAAGACCTAATTTCAACTTCCTCTCCAAAGCAACGATTTCTTTTGTGTGAGATTAAAAACAAGGATAAATTGGTTTTTATTATAAAGAATTGTACATTCTTTACAATTCTACATTTATGGTTTGTAATTCGTCTCATTGCATTCCTAAGAACTAGAAGAGATGAGTTTGATGGTTCTCAAGACAAAGAAATGATAAATGCTCAAGGAGATAGAAGTGCTAATCATCCCAATTAGATCATTACATATTGTCTGCCTGGATAAAGTTGTGACACTGCACCTCATAAATAAATACAATTATTAAGTATTGATAATAATTTCCTATTAATGCAATTTTCCTCTTCTTTCTCAATGCAGAGACCATATTTAATTTGAAAACTTTCTCTTTTGACTCATTAGTCCTGCTCATCATTCACTTGCATCAATCTGGCAGAATTACATTTCTATACTGAGTGCTTGCTTTGAGAATGTCACTATTAAACTTTTAGGAGTGAAGACTCATGAATGCATTTTCTATAGTTTTGCTAAAATGTGGCTGGCCTCCATCTTCAAAATGATATCAAACCATACTTGAAACAAGGATTTGAAACCCATGAAAAATTGGGTTCAGTTTCAGGTATATGTTCAGTATGTTAAAATTTAGAAGATTCTGGCTGGGTTTCAATTTGGGTTAAAATTCAATGTGAAGACAGTAGGGCTTCAAACTAAACCTGAACCCAAATCCTGAACCTATTCTAATTGAAGCACTTAAAAAAAAATTTTTTTTCTGGACCCAAATCAGAACCCAAACCTAATGAAACAATGGTTTTGGGTTCAACTTTTAAATTTTGGGGGGTCATTAGCTATTTAAAAATTGAAAAAATTTTTGAAAAAATTGTATTCATCTATCTACACATACAATTAAATTTTAAACTCAAACCTGAACTGAACCTAAGCTATCTAAATTTTAACACAGTGAACCTGCATTTGCAACTGAACCTGAACCTGAACCCCATTTCTCATGGGTTTGAAGCCCTGCTTGAAACTATCCTAAGTGCTGAATTGATAACATTAATTTTTCTACTTTAACTTCTATTCACATTTTTGTTGCTGTTGTATCTTGCATATTTTTTTCCTTTATATGTTTTTGTAATTTTCTTACCAAGTCATATTGTGTTTGTGTTACAATTATTAGCACATATTTTCTTGTTTTTGTTAGGTGCTATCAAGTCGTGTCTGACTCATAGGGTTTTCAATGGCTAATTGTTTCGGAATTGCCTCAGGCGAGATCGTCATGTCCTTCTCCCCTTTTTTGCGGTACTGGGAATCAAACTGGGGACCTCAGAGACAGCAGAGCAGCGCTCTACCAACTGAGCTAAAATTGAGCCTCATTAACACATATTACTTGTGTAAATTAATGGGATTCACTTTGACATATCCATATATGCCTATATCATGCATTGATTACGTCTGCCTACACTTCTGCCCTGTTTTCACTTCTTATCTTCCCCCTCCCCGTAATTCCCTACCCACTCCCTTATAGTTCCATTTCTACTTTTAGGACTTTTTATTTGTTTGTTTGTTTCCACATAAGAAAAAACATGTAATACTTAGTTTCTGTGTTTGGCTTGTTTTGTTTAACAGTATGTCCTCTGTTCCATCCATTTCCCAGCAAATAACAGGATTTTTTTTTTCTTGTTTGCGGCTGAATAATACTCCATTGTGTCTACATGCACCCTATTCTCTTTATTCATTCATCCATTGATGGGTACCTAGGTGGATTGCATATCTTGGCTATTGTTAATAGTGTGAGAATAAACATAGCATTCAGGTATCTCTTTTGTATGCTGATTTTATTTCCTTTAGATATATACCCAGGAGTGGGATAGCTGGATCATATGGTAATTCTACTTTTAGTTTTTAAATCTCAAGGGAAAACACCACCACAACAACTACCACCTACAACAAAGGAAATAAATATGTTACATCACAATGATAACCATGGAAACATAATTTTCCCACACTGTTCTGCAACCCTCTTTTAAAATAACAATGTTCTCCGGTTAATCTTGCATCACCTGAAATTTCTTTCTCCTGAGTATTGTGGGTTTAGGAGAATACAAATGAACCATAATTATAGGAGAACAAGCTGAATAAAGAGTCCAGCATTGTCTGTCATGGAAGAAACCTGTCTTGTCCATCTGGCTCCATGACAGTATCTCATGTTTGGATCCATTGAGGTAAGTCTCCTTTCCCAGGTTTTAATAAACTTGGGAGAGAGAGAAGGCATGTTGAAATCGAGAAAGGAAGAAAGGAAAGAAAGCTAATGTTATGGTCTGGTATATTTTCTTATTTAATTCTGAAAACAATGCAAAGAATTACTCACTGACAAAAATATGAAGCATAAAAAATGATAATCAATTATCACATAGTACATTGCATATCTTGGATTTAAACTGAGGTCTAACTTACTCAAAAATACATCATAATGTCAGGTAGTTAGGTAGATATTAACAGACAATTGAGGAAAAGAGGATTAAAAATGGCTCCCACTTCCAGCCGTGACCTGGAATGGGACCTCCCAGGACGTCAGAAAGACGATCTTTTGATAAGGACTAAGCGTTTTTCTAATGGGCCCCATCCCCTTACCAAGATTGGTAACTTCTTGAGTCCTCATACCATTCTAAGACATGCCATTTTAAGGCATCTGCCTATGGGCCCATTCTTTCCAAATATACTATACAAGTCCATTGATCTATTTTACAAAAAAAGACTCCAGGCCTCATAAATCCTAACCCATGAAAGATTACTAAATACCAGAAGGCTTTCCCTCAGCCTGTGTGAGGAAAGGTGGAGCTGGAGTTTCATCCCCAGGGCTCATGTCACTCTGAATTGATCATGACTTCACTCTGATTTCAATAAAACTAGAGAGAGAAAAAAGATCACGGCACCCCCAATCTCTCAGGGTATTTACCTTATCTATCTATCCAAGGTTTCCTTCTAATAAAAGCTTACTTAATTTTTCTTCTTTTTTCTCCGTCTTTTCCTCTGCCTGGCTAAGCATGCCAATCCTCAGTCACTTCATGCAAGAACCATAGTTACCCAGGTTTTCTCCAAGAGTCTCCCGGTGCCTCAGTTTCCCTCAGTATCAATATTATTACACTACTCATTTCTGTCCTGTTCAGTGTCCCTTTTAACACTTAGACAATTTGGACTTACACACTGAATTTTCATTCTGATCTATATCATTTCATTCACAAATACTTAGAATGAATACCATAAGTGCTAAAGCATTAAAAAGCCATTTCAAATTCATGAGGCCCTTTAGTGTTTGAAAATTCTTTTGCATATATTTCCTCTTCTATGTCTTTTAACAAAAGTATGAGATGAATATTTTTATATCATCTCATATTTTTGAAAAATGGAAACCAAAGTTTAGGATGATAACTAACTTGTGGGAAATGGCATGATGATGGTGGTGCCAGAAGGATCTTCTGGTTCCAAATGAAGAACAGCTGTTTTACTCTAGGATTGTTCTATAGTGAAAACATTTGTAGCCTAGTTTCCAGAATTACAGCATCGGGAGATGGGCAACAAAGAGTGCATACATGCTTCCTCTGGGGTCTGTGACAGTGATTTCCTTCTCCTAACCATTTCAGGAGTTTTCGCTCCCCCATTTCCTTCCTATACTCCAGTGAGTGTCTAGTCCTTTATTTTCATTGTGGCAGGTGCTTGAGCTTTCTTGTTCCAAAGACGTGCTCTGCTCTCACCTCCCTTCTTTTTGGCCTCGTTCAAGGAGAAATTCAAACACAATGAAAACATCTGCAGTGTCGTAAGCCTGCTGAGACTAATTATTACAAAAACCAGTCCTGCTGGCTTCTACCATTGCCAAAGCCTGGAAGGCTCTTTCTCCACTCTTATATGCATACTGGTTCTCTTGCTCCACTTGGATTAACCTTTCCTCTCAATTTCCTTAGTTTTCTTGTGACATTACTCATGTCTAAATTCTTTTCCAGGTTAGTAAATTTGGGACTTTTGGTTAGTTCTAAAAGCTGGTGCTGAGTCTGATAGTGACAAGAAACTTCACAAACACACACAGAGTGGGAGAGGGGAGAGAGAGAGAGAGAGAGAGATATTAATTGTCAGGCAAAGGGGAACTGAGAGTCAAGCATTTCCAATAAAACTTCCCTTCAAAGTTTTGGGGCTGAGTCAGAGGAGAAAAATCAGTTTAAAGGACCAAGGTGAGGAGAAGGACAAGGGCTAGCCTAGCAATGCCAATAAAGAGTGCACGAGGAGCTTTTCTGAAGAATCCTAGGTAGAAACCAATCCCTTCTTAACCTGTGGACGCACAGTCTCTGCTCTAATTCCTACACTTTATACTGGAGAATCTCAGTTCCAAGTGGGTGGGAGGTGCTAGAAGTTTTAAGAACTTCAAGGCAGGCTGGATATTACATTGAGAAAACTTGGGGAAAATTACTCTGGGCTCAGTCAAAAGACATTTGGGACATCTGAAAAATACCACCAAGACTTTTACTTAAAAATATTCATTTCCATCCACCATAAACTAATATCCCAGTGCTATTAGGGGGCACTTCCCTATTTTCCCAGCCATTCCATTTCCTACTGTCTGCAGCCGTAGCACTGTGGCATCTGATCCCATCAGATCTTGGAAGCTAAGTAGGGTTGGGCCTGATTAGTACTTGGATGGGAGACTACCTGGGAACACCAGGGGCTGTAGGCTTGGGAAAAGGACCTGGCAACCCACTCCCAAAAAACAATCAGCCATTGAAAACCCTATGAATAGCAAAGAAGCACAATACTGTTTCACTTGTTGTAGGTAGGGTCGCTATGAGGCAGACAGCAACTCGACAGGACCTAACAACCACAGTGCTTGAGTTTGAGTTAAATATGGATTCTAAGACTTCTTATTCTTGTTCAACCATTTATTTTTAATTCACCTCCCCTGACTCCTATAGACATCTGAAATTACAGCTGCCACTCAAAAGGCATAAACCAATTTTGTTCTCATGCTTACCCATTTTACTTAGGAATCTCAATTCTAGTGCCCCAAAACTTATAATGACCTGAAAGTAATTCCTCTTCTTCCAAGATTCCTCAGGGGCTTTACTTTGTTCTGGAAACCTTTACCATAATCTAACACAGTGAACTGTCAAATAATTTTGAAGGCATTAAGTAACATGATATAAGTTATCTCATGAGGGAGTACATTATTAATTTCTAAATCTGCATCAAAAATATAAGTTAGGAGAGTGAAGTAATAATGACTGATCTTTTTTTTTTTTTTTTGTGGTACTGGGGGTTGAACCCAGGGCTTCACGCTTGCATGCTCTGCAAGTGCTGGACCACTGAGCTGCACCCCTAGCCCATTTTTTAAAAACTTTTTGAGACAGGGTCTCGCTAAATTACGCAGACTGCCTCTGGTCTCGAATTTGCAACCCTCCTGCCTCTGCCTCCTGAGCTGCTGGGATTACAGGCGTGCACCACCGCGCCCGGCATGATTGCTTTTTTTAAGAGGGGAAAACAGAGCTTTTTCTCTTATAATTTTGGTAAATATAAAAATCACATTGGGGGCATGGAAGTCTATTACATAATATTTGGTTTACGTAAATGATTTGGTTTGGTATATTTAAGATATACAATGGTCTTATCTAACAATGCAGAGGAAAGGAGTATTCGTCACTCCCATCCTGATGTTCTTGTTAGGTTGTTAGGTGCTGTCAAGTCATATCTGACTCATAGTGACCTTCAGAGGGTTTTCAATGGTTGGTTGTTTCAGGAGTGGATTGCCACACCCTTCTCCTATTTTTGCAGTGCTGGAGATTGAACCCCGGTCCTCAGAAAGTGCAGAGTAGCACTCTGCCAAGGGAGCTCACCTCCAGCCCTTCCCCTCTTGGTAGTCCCCTATTTTTCATTTGAACAAGTTAGGAAACCAAAAACCTAGAAAAAGGAATCCAAATATTTCCTTTTTTATCCCCAGGTCTCTGTATCTCTAGTGACTGACCAAAGGAGGCATAGAGGTTTATTTTGGGAGAAGTTCTCAGGAGAGGTGGCTTGGCCAAAGGAAAGTCTTCCATAGGTGGAACAGAAGTGGAAGGATACTTTACTCTGGTCAGAAAGGTATGTATATGTCTAAAAGTACATGTCGTGGTCCAGCCGGGTGAAGGGGAGAGCCGAGGATGAAGGATACGAAGAGGCCAAGACTGATGGTCTTGAGCAAAACTTTATTCTCTAAACTCATGCTTATATAGTAACTCAAGGAGATACTAAAAATAGCTCACAAAGGTAACTGCAGTGCAATGGACTTTGTAACAGTCATAAGGTTTACAATCAGCTTAGTTAGCATTCCAGTAACAGATTAATTCTAAAGAGACAATCAAGGAACAAAGTTCAGATCTATACTCGTGTTAATATAGTAACTAAAGAGACAATCAAGGAACAAAGTTCAACAGAGCCTCTGATGTGCTGTTTCCTCATTCCACGGGTAGCAGAGCTTCCTGCTATGGTCACGTCCGTCACGTAGCCATTTATGCAGGCATTGCTTTTTAATTCATGTTGGGCCTATGGCTCCCGACAGCTACAACAGTAGCTATAATAGAGATTTTGAGCGAGAGATGGGCAGAAGGGCAAGCCTGAGGGGCTAAAGATCTTATTTATCTTTTAAAAGGCTCCAAGCTAGCTGAAAAATAAATGTAATATTTTTCCTTTGATAAAGTTCTGCTTCCATTTGAAACATATTTATAAATTTACCCAACAGATATTTATAGTGTGCCTTCTCTCACACAAAAAATATGTAATATATGTTTTTCAAAAAGAAAAGCACAGAGAAGGCATTCACATATTTCCATGACTGATATGTTTTATGAACCAAAAATTAAAATAAATACTTGAAAACAGAGCTGGTCTTGAGCTGGTCTTGAAAATCCAGGATCCAGGGCAACCAGGCAAGTTTACAACTGTAATCCAGCAACTCAGGAGGCTGAGGCAGGTGGAATGTGAGTTTGAGGCCAGGGGCAGCCTGTGTAATTCAACATGACCCTGTCTCAAAAGAAAAAAAAAAAAGAGAGATGAGCTGAAGGTGCCGCCCAACGGTAGAGCACTTGCAAAAGTATATGAAGCCCCGGGTTCAATTCTCAAGTTCTGAAAAAGAAAGAGAAAGAAAGAAAGGAAAAGGAAAGAAAGAAAAAAAGAAAAGAAAAGAAAAGAAACCTAGGGTAGATGGTTACTGTAAGTACAATAGGTATGTAATCTCAGGCATAAAGAAGGAAGGTCCATTTATCTTAGAGAGGAACCAAAGGTGCACCAGCTTCCCCAGAGGTGAGACTTGAAAGAACAGTAGATCTGATGGTATGGTGCACAGAAAAAGCTACAGAAGTCATCTCACTTCAAATTAAGAGTACAATTATGGGGTGCTAAGTAAAGCCCAAGCACCTGTTATATCACAGAAGTTCAGTACATGTTTATTGAATTGATGCAAAGTAATTATCACACATATTAGAGGTGTCCTGATTTGGCAGTAAATGTAATATTCAAAGACAAAACAAATAGGTACCCAGTTTTTACACAGAATTTTATTATTTCCAAAATGTATCAAGGAAAAAAAGAACTCCATCAATTTAGACAAAGAAGTACTGCCCTGCCCCCCCGAGAGTTTAAACAATGTTGGTAGTCGGCCATGGTTTATTTCTTAAATTTTGTGGGGTAACATTACATACATATTATTCTTCATTCCTTTTAAAGACTTCCTTATGTAAATTAGTTCAAAATAATTCATTCATTGAAAAAAAAATCTAACAACTTGTTACTTTTAGCCTGAGCCATCAATCTCAAATTTCCTGATAATGCCATTCATTGTGTTCTTGAATAGCGTTAATTTGTTCTGTTGTTTCAACTCAATGATAATTACATGTGCTTGTTTGAGCTTCCTCTTCTCTCCTGCTCTGCTTTTCAAATCTTTTCCTCTATGTAATAGTTTCCCTCTAAAATAAGATGAGGGTCTAGCAATCTCTAGGATACTCAAATGTTTAGAATGCCTAAAAAAGGGCAGAAATTATAAAATCTATTGGACAAGAGTAGTCATTATAATTTAGAAAGTGTCTGGGCCTCTGTGAAAGAAAGTAATCTAGAACACGTAAAACCATTGATGTTCTTGGTTCTTTGCAAGGGCATTGTGTGAACAATATGAATTATGACAGTGTCCCCCACCAATCTCTAGAGTCAGAGGAGGAATCGGAGATGAAGGTGAAGAGGAGTTGGCAAACAAACCTCTAGAACCTTCCTATGTGGAAGGTGTCAGTGTGTTATGAAGTCTATTCTGTTGGCATGTGGCAGAATTTTACAAACCATTTCAGTTTCCATTTTTCTATCCAAGATGAAGCTTTACAAAGGTCTGAACATATAAGAAAATAGTAATTTTAGAATGCCCCTTAAGACTCAAGGGACTAATGTGACTTTATGGAAGATGTTAAATAGCCAGTTTCAACTGCTTATGTTACTGTACCTCTTCAATCACTATGTTGAGCAAATAATCCAAGAAGCTGGACTTTATGAAGAAGAATGTGGCATCAGGATTGGAAGAAGACTCATTAACAACCCATGTTATGCAGATGACACATTTGCTTGCTGAAAGTAAAGAGGATTTGAAACATTTACTGAGAGAGATCAAAGAACACAGCCCACAGTATGGATTGTGGGTCATTGTCAACAAAACAAAAATCCTTACAACTGGGTCAGTAAGCAATTTCGTGATAAATGGAGAAAAGCCTGAAGTTGTCCAAGATTTTGCTTTACTTGGTTCTACAATCTACTGCTCTGGAAGCAGCAGTCAAAAAAATCAGAAGACACATTGCATTGGGAAAAGCTGTTGCAAAAGACCTCTTTAAAGTGTTGAAAAATAAAGTTGTCGCGTTGAAGACAAAGATATGCCTGACTTGTCATGGTATATCCAGTTGCATCACGTCCTTGTGAAAGCTAGACATTCAATAAGGGAGACAGAAAAAATGATATTTGCATTATGGTGCTGGAGATAAATATTGAATATACCCTGGACTGTCAAAAGAACCAACAGATCTGTTCTAGAAGAAGTGCAACCAGAGTGCTTCTTGGAAGCAAGGATGGTTACACTGTGTCTTAACATATTTTGGACATGTTGTTAGAAGGGATTAGTCCTTAGAGAAAGCCGTCGTGTTTGGGAGAGTGGTGGGGCAACGAAAAAAGGAAGACCCCTAACTAGGTGGATTGACACAGTGGCTGCAACAATGAGTTTAAACATAAAAAGATTGTGTGTATGGCACAGTGTTGGATAGTGTTTCATTTTGTTGTACATAGGGTCTGTTTGAGTCCAGTCTGACTTGTGAGCACCTAACAGCAACAACATCTGCCATTGGCTCCGTAATGGGAAGCAAAAGGTTTATACTAAGGAAGTTATTCTTTTTCAATATTGCTAAATAATCCCCAATCAGCCATTGAAAACCCTACATAGGGTCGCTATGAATTGGACCAACTCAGCAGCACCTGATAATAACATTAGTGAACTGGGTCTGATTTTCATGTTAAAGCTTTCTACAGTTTGATCAGAATTTGGATAGTCAATCAGCTGCAGTCCATTAATCTATTGGACCTTCTCAGGAGAACCTGTAAGTAGATCAGCATTGTCTGCCAAAGAAGTAAAAGATACTCAGACCTAAAATGTTCCTAATCAAAGATTAATTAATTAATTAATTTAAAAAGTCAATTGACATAAATTGAGTTTATCCTTCTTGGGTAAATTTCTAAATCTTTGCAAATGTCTTCTTTGTTCCTCATTGCAACCAAGTATGAGCATATTATTGTCTTTGACTCATTTTTTGTATGCTTTTGTTGTTGTGAGGTGCCGTCGGGTCAGTATCCGATTCATAGCAACCCTTATAGGGTTTTCAATGGCTGTTTCGGGGATTGCCTTGGGAGTGGATTGCCAGGTCCTTCTCCCATTTTTGTACACAGAGGCTATTAAAGTCATTTTACATGTAAGGAAACAGAGAGAGAAGATCAGGGGTTGTTCTAGGTCACAGGGCTAGTAATGGAAGAGACAGCATTAATCTGAGGCTCTTGCATACCAAGCTGACACTCCTTTATTCTTATCTCTTATTCTGTGGGGTTGGGCAGGACCTAGGACACCAATGTGAGAAGAAAGGCCTAGGTATTGACAATCCATTTTTGCCTTTGGGAAGTTTTGCATTGTAATCTCCCCAGAAAGCTGCCACTTCCTCTCTCTTAATCGTGGAGGTCATGGCTCGGCTTCCCCTGGGTGGAAGGCAGAAGGCAAGTCTGGTGCTGCCCTAAGAGTCTTTGCCCCATGGATGAACCAAAGCGGAGATACGGAAGAGGCCATTGACAGAGCCTTCCTGAACTTGCTGCTCCCAGGCGCTCTCAGTTGTTGTTGTTGTCGAGTGGGTATCCAACTCATAGCGACCCTCTGTACAACAGGGGAAACACTATTGTCAGTGCTTCTCTGTTGTTCATAGGGTTTTCAATGGCAGATTGCTTTTTTTGGGAGGAGGTTGCCAGGTCCTTCTCCCAAGCCTACAGCTTCCGGTGTTCCCAGGCAGTCTCCCATCCAGGTACTAACCAGGCCTGACCCTGCTTAGCTTCCGAGATCTGACGGGATCGGATGCCACAGAGCTACAGCTGCAGGCAGGCGCTCTCAGAGTGTCTGTTATATAACAATAATATTTGGGGCATGGCTTAGGATAGAGGGAAAGTTCCTTTTCTGAGGCAGAGGAAACAACAAATGTGAAGGCTCTGAATTGGAAACAAGAGCTTCCTGGGGCCAGGTAGGAGGCAGAAGCCTGGGCGGTGTATCCTCAGAGCAGTCTGTGTCAGCAGCGGGGCACAGGTCTCCCTGGTTTACTTTTATCTCATCCAAACAGCTTCCTCCGAACTGCTTTCCATTTCCTCCCATTCACACCCACATGTTGACAACTCAGATGCAAGCCCTGTGGATGGGAGGCAGACAAGGGGAGGAGGCCTGACTACCTACAGGAAATGGGCATAGCAGGTTAGACAGAGAGGGAAGAGGGCGGAGGAACAATCGCACCCTTCTTTCCCAGCCACAGGGCTGGCCTTCGCCTCTGTGAAAGGAAACACGAACAAAACCTTACTTGTTTCCCAAGCGGCACTGACCACCAAAGCCTCTTCAGGGAAAAGAAGTCTGAGGGAGCCAGCTGGATTCATTTTCATGCAGCGTGTGCGCGCGTGCGCCCGTGTGTGTGTGTGTGTGTGTGTGTGTGTGTGTGTGTGTGTGTGCGCGCGCGCGCGCTGCTCACATAAATGCTGAAAGTAGGATGCATGTATGTGTGTGTGTGGGGGGGTTCTTAGCCTCCTCTCCTATACTTTTCCAGTAAAAGAGCTTTGACATTGACCTCACTAGAAATTCTTGTTTATCCTTCCTGCTCCCAGGCTGAAGTTATTAGGTTCCCTAGGCACCCTCTCTCCTGCTCAGGGACACCCTATTCTGCCTCACTCCTCACATTCTTTATTTTCAGCCTTTATGTCAGTTTCATCAGAAAGATTTTGTTGGCTCTGTCCCAGTCTGACATCAACTGGACTTTTTAAGAGTCTCATAGAAGCTTTTGTGTGCAGAAAACAATACTTACAGTAGCTCGTGTTATCTCTGACATTCATTGTACCACAGTCATACATCGAAAACCTTGAACATGACACAGTTGAAAAAAATCTAGTAAACTGGTTATTGTTTGATTAGCTTATACATTTCACAAATAAAAGTACATAGACTTTTCAATAACTTATTTCATATTTTAAAACATATATAATTCAACAAATGGATGCTCAAATCCACTAAGTTGATTACTCCTAAATACGTCAACATATTTTACACACCTGGTTAATTATATTCCAGTTAATATTTCCAGCTACAGCCACAATGTCAATACAATGAATTTCTTCAAGAACCTCAAACACTTTTTAAGCTGAATGCACAAATCCCCCAAAATAAAACCTTCCCAATTACACAGACAAGTGTAATAAAGCTAATAATTACAGAACGTACACATTTCCATATAATTTTCTTAAGCATTTCAACATCTTAAAACCTAAACTCATAAATTTAGTAAATGAGATTATTTTAACTATTTAAGATTGATTACAAACACAAATGGACAAAACTTCTCAAGTGTTTTGGTTAAAACCATTGTTGATTTAACAGCTTTAACACAAAGCCCACACATAGCAATATAGTAATTTTTAAACGTATTATAGTTGCATAAAATTCTGTAAAGCAACAATATCATATTCATGTTTGTCATCTATGTGTTTCTTTTTCTTCAGTACAGTCTCTGGTTTGAAAAATCATTTACTTATAATTAAGTGGAGCAGAATCATCATTTACATGGTGTTCCTTTTATAAGGACACAAATCATGTTCGATTAGGGATCTACCTTACTCCAGTATGGCTCCATCTGAACTTAATTACAACAGCAATGACCTTAGCTTCAAATAAGAGCTAGCACTTGGGCACATCTTATTTTGGGGGACACGGTTCCATTCATAACATGAAGGCAGAATCCTAGAGGTGTTAGCAGAACTTTTGGACCTTGACACTCTTCATAGACTTGACAGATAATTCTTTGCTGTTCAGGGGTAGACTGTGCACTGTAGGATGTTTACCAGCTGTAGGCCCTGGCCAGCTGAATGCCAGTAGCACCCTGTTGGTTGGAACAATCATGACTGTCTGCAGACATTTTCAAATATCTCCTGGGACAAATGGGATCAAAATCACCCTCAGTTGAGAACAACAGGTAATGAAGGATAAAGAGAACCACATAAAAATGATAACCAGATGTGAAGTATGTGAGGAAGTAAATAGGTAAAATAGGAAGTTGTCTTATGGCGATAGAAAAATGTGAACATGAGGTCTTGTAAGGGTAGCAGTTTCTGTAAGAACAAAGATTAGGATATGATGATAGGAGTGTGGTTGGATGTTTGAGGTAGGGTAAGGACTAAGCTAGTGGGGTGAAAGAGGGCAGGGAATTAAGAGGATCATCCATGTACACACTGATACAACAAGCAATTTGGGCAGAAGTACTTTTGAATATCTACAGTCAACCAATAGCTAAAATCTTCAAGGAATGAGGGGGAATGACCAGGGGAAGGTAGATGGACTATATAACAAAGAGTTGTTAAATTATCTGGTTACTTATGATTCAAAGAAGGGGCTTCTCCCGGAGTTGTAATGGCAAGCAGCCTAGTAGTGGTAATGAGGGGCAAAAAATGGCACCCCACCCCCATGCCATATCCAAGTCCAGTAACACCAGGAAAGCAAAATCTCTGCAAGTGGCTGTAGGGGGCCGTCCTCCAGCAGGTGCCAGAGTCAGGTCATACAGGAGATGGAAGGGAATCTTTAGAAAAAAACAAGTTGAGGGCACAGTGTGGGTTGCTCACTATTGGCCATTGTTCCAGGCAACAGGGTTAAAAGATTTCAGGGCCTGGGGATTGGTGGGAGCCAGGTTGGAAAAAGGGATTTACAGAGCCTTATAACGAATAGCATCTGGAAGAATGAGCAATTTCCTAGGAGTATGTGCAGGGTTTCTTCCAATGACTAGCATAAATTGGAATAGAGACATATGAAGTGACAGTGACAAAGTTAATGCGTTTGAGAGGTATTGGGGGTAGGATCTTGGCAGGAACATGAAAAGTTTCAGGGCTTCATCTTGGACATTGCTAATGGATTTTCAGGGTCAGTTTTCACAAGGTCTTGAATGGAAGCTCAGAGGGAAGCAGTTTTTTCCAACAAGATATAGAAAACACAGTTTGGGCTCTGAAAGCTGACACACCTGGGTTTGTTATCAGCTCTGCTACTGTCTTAGTATTTTTCATGTTGTTATAACAAAATACTTGTATCTGCATACTTAATAAAGAAAAGAGACTTATTTTCCTCATAATTCTGGTAGCTAAGGGCTGAGAAACCTCAACTAGAGGGATTGACATGGTGTCTGCAACAATGGGCCTAAACGTATAAAAGATCATGTGCATGGCACAGTGTTGGAGAGTGTTTCGCTCTGTTGTACAATGGGTTGTTGTAAGTCAGACCTGACTCAGTGGCACCTAAAAATAACAATGACAACAAAGGGGCTGAGAAAGCAGAATGGTGGCATTTTGGAGAGCCTCCCTTCCTCCTGGCTGTGTCACAACATGGTAGATAAATGAAAAGGGAGATGACCTCATGCATAAGGGCCAAGCATGTGGGTGACCTTGCTTTTTAATAACCTGCTCTTGTGGGACAGGATTAACCCATTCATGAGTGTGGAACCCCAGGGACCTAATTATCTTCCGTAGGCTCCATCTCTTAAAGGTTATACCATCTCAACCCCACCACACCGGGGGCCAAGTTTTCAGCCTATGAACCTTTAAGGGACAAACTACATCTAAACCACAACATTCCACCCTTGGACTCCAAAGTTCATGTGCATCTCAATGCAAAATGCATTCATCCCATGCCAATAGTCCCAAAGTCTTAATCCATTCCAGCATCACTCAAAATCCAAGTTCAAAGTCTCCCTGGAGACTCAAGGCAAACTCCTTCCAGCCGTGAGCCTGTAAAACAAAATTGAAAAAAAAAAAAGTTATGTGCTTCCAAGATAAAGTGGCAGGTCAGGCACAGGGTATATGATTTTTCACCAAAAGAAAGAAGTCACAGGCTCCCAGCAAGTCTAATACCCAGCAGGGCACACCTTAAATCTTAAAGCTCTAAGACTGACGCCTTGTGCACAGTGGGACTGAGGGTAGACACCCAAGTGCAGCCTTGCTCCCACTGTGTTGCTGGATGTGGCCCATGAGGCTGTTCTCACAGGTTGGCTTTGCATACTGGTGCCTATAGCTTTCCCATGCTGGTGTTGCACCCTGATGACTCTACTGTCCTGGGGTCCTGGTTGTACCTCTGCTCCAACAGCACCACTAGGCACTACCCCATAGGAGGCTCTCAGTGGCAGATCTGCCCCTAACACAGACCTCTGTGTGCCTCTCAAGGTTTCCTTTGAAACTGCTGTGGAGGTTGCCATGACCCCAGAGCACTTACATTCTTGCAGAATTGGCACCACATAGCCACCAAGATCTGTGGCTTGTTCCCATCACGGTGGTAGCATGACCTGTACCTGGGCCTTCTTGGACCAGAGCTGGGATGGCCACACATTGTTTCACCAGAAAGCAGGGAGCTGAACCTCGAGGTGATCCTGGGCAGGAAGACTGTGGAAATTACCCCACTTCCTAAAGCCATTCTGCCTCAAAGGTCTCTGGACCTATTATGGGAGAAGTGGCCCTGCAGATTTCTGAGATGCCCGTGACAACATTTTTCCACTTGTGTCCTAATGTACAGCACCTTGCTCCCTTCCATCCTTGCTAATCATTTTTAGCAAGCAGTTGCTGGGCCACACCCTTACATATTTCTTCTTTGCCCTTTCCCTGGCCAGGTCAAAAATTTTCCAAGTTTTTCTGTCGCTTTTCTCTTTTAATTATAAATTTTGCCTTTAAGTAAGTTATTTCCTATTTCATCTAAACATAAGTGGTTAAAAGCGTTCAGGTAGTTCTACATTCTGTGTAGAAATGTCTTTTACCAAATACTCTAATACTTTTGAATTTGGAATTTCATAAAGCCCTAGAGTTGGACATGATGTAGCCAACTTCAGTGCATGATGTGCCAACGGTGGCCTTTCCTCTAATTTCTAATAGGAACATCCTCATTTCCATCTGAAACTTCATCAGCATGCTCTCTCCAATCCATATTTCCATCAGCATTCTGCTCTTAAATACTGAATGAGTCTCTAGAAAGTTCTAGCTCCTTCTTAGTCTCCTTGTCTTCTGAGCTTCCATCAGAATCACTTGTAATGCTGTTTATAGCCACACAGACCTTTCCTCCCAACTATTCCATCCTCTATTCATTACCCAGTTCCAAAGCCATTTTCACACTTTCAAATATCTCTATATAGCCACAATTCCCACTCTTTGGTACCAATTTCCTGTCTTGGTCCATTTTGTGTTGCTATAAGAAAATATTCAAGACTGGGTACTTTATAAAGAAAAGAGATTTATTTGGTTCACACTTCTGGTAGCTAGAGAGGCCAGAAAACATGGCACCAGCATCATGGCAAGGGCCCCCCTATCTGTGTCACAATATGGTGGAGAAATAGCAAGGGAAATGTATACAAGCCAAGTCTGTGGGTATCCTGCTTTTGCAAGATAGCATTAATCCATTCATGATAGTGGATCCCGCATGACCTAATTATCTTCTATTAGGCTTAACCACATAAAGCTTCCACCACCTCAACTCCACTACATGGGCACCAAGCCTCTATCACGTGATCCTTTGGGAGTCAAACACACATAGCAGCACTGGAGAGGAAGTAGGGAATTTGGGCTTCCATTACTCTCAGCCATCTTGTGTTTGTCAATTGGCCGTGTTGCTGTTGTTGTTGTTGTTGTTGTTGTTAGGTACTGATGAGTTGGGTCCTCCAACTGATAGAGATCTTATGTACAATAGCGCAAAATACTATCATATACTGCGGTGCACACGATCTTTCCATGTTTGAGCCCATTGTTGTAGTCACTATATTTCTTCTCATTTTGAACTATGCCCCATCAGCAAAAGGAGGTCCCAGGGGCTTTACTCAGTTTTCATCATTAAGATTGACTCTACTTTGAGGAGGCAACTCTTCCACAGTCATTTCTTGAATGTCTTCCAGCCTGGGGGGTGGCTAATTCTCAGGCACTACATTTGACAGAGCTTCCTTGTTATTCATAGGATTTTCAATGGCTAATTATTTCAGGAGTACACTGCCTTGTCTTTCTCCATAGTCTGTCTTGGTCTGGAAGCTCAGCTGAAACCTGTCCAATATGGGTGGGCCTGGTGGTTCCTGGGATACCTGGTGGCATTGCTTACAGCATCAAAGCACTACATAAGCCCCTACAGCACGACAAGCTGACAGACACGTGGGGGCAATTGGTAGTAGCTCCTCAAAAAGTGTGTCTGTTTAATCATCAGGCCACAGGAAGATGTCCGCCCATTCTCTGAACTTTTTCTAGGGGAAAGGATAGATAGAATGTGGCTCTACTTCAATTTGCGTTTAAAAAATGGTATGCTAATTTGGGTTTTTAACATCCAAATTGCTAAAATACATACTAAAGTGTTGGCTGAGGTGTGTAAATATTAAATAACTCAATTATGCTTTAATTCAGTGTTTTATTACATGCTCATATAACCAAGAGGAAGAAATATATCTTATGTCATGACCCAGAGCATACATTTGTGACCATCTCATGAATCAATGCAAGCCATTACCACCTTATACACTCTGATAATTTCTAATTTTTTCTATTGTTTCAAATGGGAACAATTTAAATTCATTTCATGATCCCAAATTTGAAGAAACTTTATTCTGCGAACATTTATTGAGCACTTTCTCTATGCCTGGTTCTGACAGCTACTAGGAATAAAAAGAATCATTAGATTCCATCCCACTGGAGAAAACAAGCACATAAATATACCAAGTAAAATGCTGAAATATAATTCTGTGAAAGTGCTCTGGGATCTGAGCCTTGAAAATCTGAAAAAGAGATCCAGTAGGACAGGAAACTTAATGTGTGCCTGATGAGGAAGTAGGATTTGTATAAACAGGAAACATGCTATGAAGTTGTATATTCTCTTCCAGGTGATTATTTATTAGGGGGATCCACATATAGAATTTGGTTTATACAAATAGACCTTTACCACTTCCTTCTAGAGTTCAGTTCATGTCATCTGTCATCTTCCTTGGATTTTAGGAAAAACATTTTTTGTGGAATTGTCCCACTGTTGGCTGCCTGTCTCTCACATTCTCCTTAACTACAGTAAAGGGAACTAATGCTTTCTAAATCTCTCTTATGGGCTAAGTACTAGAAAAATAACTCCTAGCACCCAAGATCAAATGAGTCGCTCAAAAGAGAAAAACCTGTGTCAGAAGACTGCAGGACGAGTGATATCCTTTTGTCTTCCTCTTCTTTCTTAGCAGAGTTGAGGGGAGACTAGCAAAGGTGAGTGATGGCTACTATTTGGGGTCTCAGTAATAATTTTGTGTTCTTTTAGGAATTACTGCTCTCTCACTAACACAGATCATGGTCATGAGTCCCTAGAATTTCATCCTCCCTCTGAACCTATCCTAACTTCTGTTGGGTGGATTACAGAGCAAAGGCTGCAAAGGGAAAGGAGCCTGGGTGAAGACATGAGAGGATGAAAGGCTGGAATGAAGGTGATGGTGCACACCAGCAGGCTTTTCCCTTGCAGAAGTAGGCATGGCCAGGTGGAGTTCATGGAAAGGTAAACTACAGCACCATCCTTCCTCCCTCTCTGTCTCCCCTCAAATTTTCTGGCCCCTTCCATTCCTTAACAGAGACATACAACAAGATGCACTGGATTCAGAGGGACTGGAGGCAGCAAAAGGTTAGGATCAGAGTTTGCCAGTCTGCAGTAGGATTGTGTACATTCCACCAGAACAATACACCAAGGAAAACCTTGCTAAACACTCACTGACAGCTGAAGATCATGCCGGGCAAAGAGAGGATATTCAACAAAAATTCTCAGAACATGTATGATTCCTGTAAATGTTGACAGAACCTTTAAAAATGTGCCATTTATAATTCCCATAAGCATCATAGGGCTAGGGGTTAGCTCAGTTGGTGGAATGCTGCTCTGTGTACTCTGAGGCCCTGGGTTCGATCCTCAGCACTACAAAAATGGGAGAAGGAACTTGCAGCCCACTCCTAAAACAATCACTCTACATATAGAAGAGAAGCACTGACATAGTGCTGGGCGTGGCACAGCGCCAGGGAGTGTTTCGTTCTTTTGTATATAAGGTAGGAAGAAGTTTCTTTCTGTGATCAACCTCTAACCAAGACCCTGGATATTCTTGGGATATAAACTCATCAACCTCAGGCTGTTAGCTGTCCATAGTCATATTATCTTCAGGCAGTAGTTCTTCACTTTTTAGAGGATCATTGTTATGGGTTGGATAACATGGGTTGTATTCATGTGTTTAAGGCTTTGGTCCCCATCTGCTGGTGCTATTGAGAAGTGATTGGATCATGAGGTACTAACCTTATCAATAGATTAATCCATTGAGTTTATAGCTGAATGGGTTATTAGGAGGTGGGGCTTACTTGGACAAAGTGAGCCCTGGGAGCGTGTCCTTGAAGATTGTGTCTTGCTCCTCTCCTCTTCCTTTCTCTGCTTTCTGGCTGCCATGACACCCTCTCTGCCAGGATGCCTTATCACAGGCTGCCTTATCACAGGCCCAGAAACAATGGCACCAGATGGCCACTGACCAAAACAAACCTTCCCTTCTTTTAAGTTGATTTGCTCACTTATTTTGTCATAGCAATTAAAAATGACAAATAGAATCATCAACCCATTTAAGATTTTAACAAGAACTCCAGATCCTCATCTTGAGTGTAAGCATTCAATATTATATTGGAAAATATTTACTCAGTATCCAGTCTGGGTAACCTACTACCTTCAGTGCTTGAGACACACTATTGAACAATAAAAAATTCCCTCTTCCTCCTAGGGAGGTTATAAGAAGGGTAGTTAGACCTTTGAAAGCAAATTACACAATAAACTATTCATTTTGGTTGAAGTAATGGTTCAAGTAGGGGACATATGGGGCATGATGAAGAACTATGAATATTGTTTGGAGTTGTAAAAGGTTTCTTTTTTTGTTCTGTTTTGCAGTCCTGAGGGTTGAACCCAGGGCCTTGTACATGCAAGGGAGTTGCTCTACCACTGTGCTGTACCACTGTTAGATAGTTATCGTAGGCATTAGCAGGCAATATGGAGAAAAGGGGGATTAAAACAGCTCCTGACATTCAACCATGATGAATGAAGCCATGTATGTTCTTAAGGACATTGGGCAGACATTTTCTAGTGGGCCCACCTCCTAATGCAAGCCATTGAACCATTCACAAAACAAGGACCCTAGGCCCATCTCATACTACATGCCCAGGGCTGATGTCACACTGGACATGCTCTAGTTTGAATATAACTAAAGGAAATATGTGCCCATGTGTGAGCTCGCTCTCTGATTCTCTGTCTCTCCCCCATCCCACTCCTCTCCCTCTCTCTTCTCTCCACTCTTCACCCTCTGTTTTTATCTCTCCAGCAACTATGTACACACCTCTCTCTTCTCTAGGGCCCACCATCTTCTCTGTCTATCCAAGGCATTTTTCCTCCTAAAAATCCTGCTTAACCCTCTCGTTCTCGCTACCTTCTTTACCTTCCCCTGGGGAATAGAAACACTCTTATGGCAATTCATTCTGGAAACACAGTTTTTTCCATGTCCTTTTTCAGATCTACCTAAGCTTCTCCAAGTGGTTCAGTTTTCCCTATAATTATTCCTTAGGGATGTATTCCTTTGGGGTGTACTATAAACCTTTTCTATACTCTCTACTGTAACTTCTGTTTTGGGTATAAATTCTTTTAAATGCCAAATACAAGGACCAAGGTTTTACTGGCATATTCATGGACTTGTGCTTCAGACCCATCTACTGGCATTCCCAACTTCTCCCTGGTAACACCTCCAGCCCATTTTTTATTTTTATTTTTAGTCAGGGTCTCACTGAGTTATGCAGGCTTCTTCTGGCTTTGAACTTGTGATCCTCCTGCCTCAGTCTCCTGAATTCCTGGCCCCTAAAAGGTTTCTTTTTAGGAATTTTTATAAGCCAAGAAGTGACAGTAGAATTTAGCTAGTGAAATGGAATGGTGAAGCTGAGGAGTGGAAAAGGCTCTGGGCAGACTGAAGAGTACTAACACCCTGAGGTAAGAAGGAAAAGGGCATATTCATGAAAAGAAAGGTAATAGGTTGTGATAATGATCCTGACTGAGTCTTCTCTCCATCTTTTATCTTCATCCTTTGCTAAGTGCCTTTATGTTCTTCTCATTAAAAATATGCCATCTAAGCTGGGTGCGGTGGCGCACGCCCATAATCCCAATGGTTCCGGAGGCGGAGACAGGAGGATTGCCAAGTTCGAGACCAGAGGCAGTCTGCATAACTTAGCAAGACCCTGTCTCAAAAAGTGAAAAAATGGGGTGGAGGTGTAGCTCAGTAGTCCAGCACTTGCAGAGTATGTAAGCACGAGGCCCTGGGTTCAAACCCCAGTACCAACCCCCCCCCCCACACACACACCACACACATGCCATCTATTTCTATACTTCTTGAATCTTGGATGGACTTATTTGTTTTGAAGGAGAGAATGTGGTAGTTCTGACATCCGCCTCTTTTTAAGCCTAAATTTTGTGTGCTTCTATTTGTTGTCTCCTGTTCCTTCTTTAAGTGGCCAGGATATCCAGCTGGAGGACGAGAGATATGTGGATGAGAATTGAGTTGCCTCAGTTTTCCTAGGTGATCACCATTTGGTTTCCAGACATGTGAGCAAGCCTCACCAAGGTCTGTAGAGCTGTCTAACCAGCCATCACAGATGTATGAGCAGTACATAATGGTTACATGCCCCTGAGATCTGGTTGAGGTTTGCAACACAATTGTGGCATTAGTAACTGAAACAATCAATATGACCAAAGTATACAGCGATTCAGAGGAAATGGTGTAAAATAAAGCAGGTGAAGTAGCTAGAAGCCAGAATATTGACCCTTTCACAGATCTTAGATTATATTCTAAAAGCAACAGAAAGTCACTGAAAAAATGAATCAGAGGAATAACATTATCAGCATTTACAGAAGTTATTTGAGTATGTTATAGAGAATGGATTGGCAATGTTTCAGACAGGTGATGATAATGTCTAGCATAAAAAAAATAGCAGTGGAGATGTAGAGATGTATATTTTATTTGCTTTTTTGATATGTATATTTTATATTTAGAATGTAATGGTAATAAGAATTTCATGAGTTGGATATGGGGACTGATGGACAGAGAAGTATTAACTATGTCTGCTAGATTTCTAGCTTGTCTGCTGGATGGATAATGACACCATCTGCTGTGATAGGGAAAATAGGAAGATGACTCATTATAGGACTGAAAAAGACCAGGCATTCATCTTTGGATCTGTTCAATTTGCCAATAAGGCACTTGGTGAAGATGTTTGTTAGGCAGTTGAATATGTATGTCTGGAGCTCAGAAGAGAGGTCTGGGTGAGAAGTTTTACTTTTGGTGTTGTGAATGTATAGATTTTGATTTAAAAAAAATGGCCATGAGTAAGATCACACAGGGAAAGTTTATGATAAGAAAATGAGAGGGCTTACATATAAGCTTTAAAGAAAAAAATTTAAATGTTGAGTGCAAGAGAATGGACTTGCAAAATCATGGGAAAATCAAGTGTACATACTATCACAGAAGATATCAGGAAGGAAAAGATTCTAGTGTAAGATACACAAAGAAGAGGTAAAAAATATTCACTAAACATATGGAGGTCACTGGATTTTTCCAGGAAGCCAAAAATTGCTTGCGCTTTCAGGAGGATCATGGAATTCCTTTATGTATTTCTGAAATCTAGGTTAAGATCTACCTGTGGCTTTCTAACACCCATCTAATTAGATAACCTAATTAGCTTCAAAGTATTAAATCTCTTTTCTCTCAAGAGCAAGGAAAAAATTTTTTTATTTAGATATCTTTAAGTTCAACTAAAATTAGGCAAGTTTTATTCCTCCAGGTAGTCTAGTGGCCAAAGAAAGACATCATACCAATATTCCTTACATTCTTTCACCTAATCCACACCTTTTCAACTTTTTTGTTGTTGTAGGTACCACCAAGTCGGGTCCATCTCATAGTGAACCTCGGAGGGTTTTCAATGGATAAGTATTTCTGGGTTGCTTTGGGAATGGATTGCCACATCGTTCTCCCAATTCAACAGTTTTAGAAAGCTAAAAAATCAGATGTGGATTAGAATTATGTACAGGTTAGATTCGTGATCAAGAGGTGGTTTTGGGGAAAATTATAGAACGACTGTACATGTCATCAAAACAATACAATGCAATTATTTATTGTTTTTTACTATCATAATTTACCTATTATTCATCACACTCATCATCATTGCTCATAACTGAAACATTATCAGTTGCTCTCCATCACTTCATTATCATTTATTCAGTTGTCCTATGGACAAGGAGTGACTGAAGGAAAGAAGTGGATTAAAATTGTGAAATTTCTTCCCTTTAAGGAATTGCCAAAACCTGAGTGCAGATTAGATTCCTGTGTGGATTGGAAACAAGAATATATGGTAACTATACAGCTTCTTTACCCATTAGAAGTCTGTTCCTATGGAAATATTTAGAAAGTGTTAGATGAATCACCTTCAGGGAGAGAGTTGCACAGATAAAAAGATCTTTCTGGTATTTCTGATCTATTTTCCAGGCAGGGTCAATAGTGACTTCCTCCTTCTCTTCTGTTTTTTTTTTTTTGGGGGGGGTTACTGGGGGTTGAACCCAAGGCCTATGCTTGCATGCTCTGCAAGTGCCAGACCACTGAGCTGTGCCCCAAGTCCGTTTTGTTGTTGTTGTTGTTGTTTTGTTTTTTGTTTTACTTTTTGAGGCAGGGTCTCACTAAGTTACACAGACTGCCTCTGGTCTTGAACTTGCGATCCTCCTGTCTCCGCCCCTGAGCTGCTGGGATTACAGGCATGCGCCACTGCCTTCTCTTCTTGTTTGAATCTAACTCTATTAGTCTTCAACCAACCAGGAATAATGCATAACAAAGTGGATAAAATCTGGGGATTCCTGAGAAATTATTCTAGAAAACTCTGCTCAAAAATATGTAAATCTGCTAAAAATAAGAGCAGAAAAGTCTGAATAGATTCCTAACTCCATGAAAGTTCATTAACCCTATCAGCAATTATTCACCTACTGAACTACAATTCCAATGACTGGAGCCAAGTGTTTCATACCTCAGCGTGTCACACTCCTCAGAAGCTCCAAAATTAGAAAGTTCATCCTTTTACTTTTTGTTGGTTCTAGTTTGCTCTCTGTATGTTTGTTTAATTTCCTAGGGATGTTACAAATTTCATGGCCTAGTGCAACAGAGAGGCTAGGGTTTAGCTCAGTTGGTAGAGTGCTGTTCTGTGTGTTCTGAGGCCCTGGATTCCATCCCCAGCACTGCAAAAATGGGAGAAGGACCTGGCAGCCCACCCCTGAAACAATCAACTATTGAAAACCCTATGAATAGCAGAGGACACAGTGCTGGGCATGGCATAGTGTCTGGGAGTGTCTCTTTCTGTTGTATATAGGATCCTTATGAGTCTCACCCAACTCATGGCACCTAACAACGATGACAACAACAAAGCAACAGAAATTTATCGTCTCACAGTTCTGGATGTTAGAAGTCCAAAAGCAAGGTTTTGGTAAAGTTGCATTCCGTCCAGAGACCCTAGGGGAAAGTGTTCCTCTCTTCCTCTAGCTTTTGGTGTCATCAGGCATTTTTTGGCTCAAAGTCACATTGCTCTAAGCTCCATCCTCTCCCATTCTCTGTGTGTTTATAAGGACACTTTTCACTGGATTTAGAACATGCCCAGATAATCCAGATTGATCTATGCTCAAGATTCCTACCCCAAATTACATCCACACAACTTATTTTCCAAATGAGGTCATATTGGATGTGAGGGTGTTCTGTCACCTCATTGAACACCAGGATTGATTCAGCAGTTTTGGCTGGCTAGGTGGTATCCCCCTCCTCTCTCACTTTGATAAAGGAGAACCATTCTTTGGTCAAGAATATACAAGTAGATGTGCTCCATTGTTAGAACCTCCAAACAAGTTCTCAAGTTCTAAATGAGGTCATGTTCATAGATTCTGAGGATTAGGATGTGGATCTGTATTTTTGCAGACACAGTTCAGCCCCACTGCAACCTCTGAACAATATAGCTATTTCCTCTTCCACTGAACTGCCTTTCCACTATTTGAAGATACCTTTAGGTTCTTTGTATTCAGATTAAGAAAAAATTCTTACCATTCCTGAAGACCTACTATGTTCCAGTCATGTGCCAAACTAATGCCATTATATGTTTCTATTTTCCCCTTTCCTAGTTATTAACATTTCCTTTCTGTGCATTGTAACTGGTGGTGAGTTTTTTACTCATTGCCTCAGGAAAATGTGTGTGTGGGTGGGGGAATAACATTAACCTACAGTACCTAACAACAACAACAACAACAATTTTTATTTTATAAAATGCCAAACTCCCAAGCTCTTGGGGGAAGGGTAATGTGTGTATGTGGGGAAAGAGAAAGAATGGAGCAGAACCAGGGAGCAGGTATACAAATCTCAAGAACAGAGGGTACATGCATGGGCACAACTGTGCTCAAATTGTCTATAGCAGCCTAAGACACTGTAAGGAGCCTGTGGCAAGTCCCAACAGAAGAATTACAATTTTAAACTCTCTGAGTTTTGGAAAAAAGCCATTCTCTTTTGCAAAACACAAAACCATAGCTTTTTGAGAAACAGCTCTTGGCTTGCAATTGAGCGCTGGCAGATTCTAAACACTTGATTACTGGGAAACGGAGTAGTAAATCATTACCCAAAATAGTGATTTCTTTGATCCTCTCCACCCAACCTTAAAGTTGGAAGTTCTCAATGGCACTATATTATGGAGCATAATTAGTATATATAAACCCAGGCTTGAGAAGTGACTGAAGATACCACTCCTAAAGATACAACTCAGTTGGGTGGGGATGCAATCACTCTTTCAGTGTATGTACTGCTAGTGCATCATCATCATCTCTCTCTCTCTCTCAACCACTTCAGCTAAATATGATGATCTTGCCTGATTCATGAGACTATGAAGCATGAAATTTCCCTGATGATGCTCTTACAATTTTTTTGCTTTTTTTTCCTGCCCAGTTCCAAGTGAAGATATCTGTGAATACCTTCCAGCCAAAGCCAAAGTTGCATCATTATCTGTGTACATAACCTTTCCTATACTATAGTTCTTCGTGTGCAAAATCTAGAGGTCAGACATGATAAATTCTGAAGCCCCTTGGTTCTGTGATTTTAATATAATCTGATGGGGGACAAAGTACCATTTGATATGGGAAAAAAATAACAGGAACTGGGTGTAGCACCCAATTCCTCTGTTCTATTTGTGATATGTAATGCTGCCAATATTTCTTGCCAAAGCCAAGAAATTTCCTGCTTATTCATTGGACATAGGCTGCCACTGGTCAAAATAAGTTGTATCCAATTCTTGACTTTGGAATAACTCTAAGGAGCCAGATATCTGACTGAGAGAAATATTCATCAATTTGAGTGAGTCTATCTAAAATTGCTGTCATTGAAAACCCTATGAACAGCAGAGAAGCACTGACAATAGTGTTTCCCCTGTTGTATGTAGGGTCACTATGAGTCGGATACTGACTTGATGGCACCTAACAAAAACAACATCTAAAATTGAGTCTCATACCTTTTTGAGAAACATCTCTTAGCTTGCAGTTGAGCACGGCCAGCGTCTCAAGGTCAAGAGGCAAAGCAATCTCTTTATATTGGAAAGCTCTTCTGAGATGTGAGCCTTCCTTTCCTGCTCTTTCATGCTCCTCTCACTATCGCCCACTGCGTCATCCCTCAGCCTCACACTTCCCTCCTTAGCCTCACCTGATGTTCCACACCTGCTCCCTCTATACATGCCAGTCTGACTGCCCAGAATATCTATCACTGTCTTTGCTTACATGGTTTCCCTGAGCAACTCTGGAGAAAGGATCTTATTTTATATCATTAGAGCCAAACAGAGTATCTTGCTCACAAGTGATACTCAAAAAATATTTGTTGAAATAAAAGACCAAGCATATGGTTGGGCCAGTAGATTTTTAACTTCTGACTCAACCTCTGGATAGAAACAGTTCTCTTTTCACTCCATTCTCTCCTTCTTCTGTTTCCTGAAGCTGATCCCTCTTTTATTCTGCTTCATTGATCACCCATGAATCACTTTTTGAAGAGGCCAGTTAACTGACTTACTTCTATTTGTTCTTCTAATGTTGTTGTTGTTAGGTGCTAACCCTCACAGGGTTAGCTGCAACCCACATAGGGTATGGATTAGAACTGTGTGTGGATTCTCTAAAACTGTTGAAAGGGTGCAGATTAGATTTTAGAATATATATATATTGTTTTAATAATCAGAAAAAAATTTCTTACTTGGGTCTTGGCTTCTTGATTGTCAAGGCAAGAAGGGAAAATTGGTCATTTATATAGTTAGAATCAAAAAGGAAGAAATGTGTCAATTCCTTCAGGGAAAAAAAAAGGACAGTCTTTCTAGTATTAATTTTTACATGAAGAGTTAAGTAGCATAAGATACTTTGAACCTAGCATTATTTCTAAGTAAACATACTGACAGTGGCTAAAAAATGCTTTCATATAATATATTGAAGAGAAATGAAATGTCACTTTCTAACAACTTATAGTCTGAGAGTTATGATTTTTTGGCATGAAATCCAATAGTCACGCCTGGCACTGTAGTGCATGCTTGTAATCCCAGTGACATAGGAAGCTAAGGCAGGAGGATTGCAAATTTAAGGCCAGAGCCAGCCTGTAAAACTTAGTGAAACCCTGTTTCAAAATAAAAAAATAAAAAGAGGCTTGGGGAGCAGCTCAGTGGTGGAGTTCCCTGGGTTCAATCCCCCAGTACTACAAAAAAAAAAAAAAAAAAAAAAAAAAAAAAAAAATCCAATAGTCACAAACTTTACCTAATGATATTGATATCAACACTTCTATTCCATCTCTCTGTTTAGTAAGTAAGCCAAACGTGGGCTCTAAACTTGGATGAAGTCATTGGTTTTCTTTCCTTTCATTTTTGACCACTGTTGAAATGTTGTCTCTTGGTATGTTTTGCTTTTGAAGGCTGATGAGAATGAATGGAAACTGATTCACATTTGGCTTGTTTGGCTTGGGTTTGTTGTTGCTGATGTTAATCTGATACCTCTGGATAGCTAAGAATGCACTCACACTCTCACTTGGACGCTTCCTATCTTAAGACCCAAGGTGAGTCAGACGCTGTGGTGCACACCTGTAAGCCTAGTGACTCAGAAGGTGGAGGCAGGAGGATGGCAAGTTTGAAGCCTGAGACAGCCTTCATAACTTAGTGAATTCCTCTCTCAAGACAAAAATTAAAAATGGGCTGAGGGTAAGCCCAGTAGTAGAGCACTTGTGAAGCATGTACAAGACCCTGGGTTCAACCTCCAAATACCACACAAATAAATAAATAAATAAATAAATAAATAAATAAATAAATAAATAAAAAGACCCAAGGAGAAAAATATCCTTTCTGAAAACAATCAAAATCATTTTACCTGAGAGAAATCTATGCAGCAGAAAAGGTGTTTTTCAGAACGAAGTGTAATGCCAGAACTGTACATGTTATCTCATCAGGCCAGATGTGTACTTTTTCACTGCCAAAGAAGCTGGAGGTAAGTCAAGCCAATGACAGAAACAGCTTTGAACCTCACACAGGGGGAAGCGGTTTATGAAAGTTTTCACTTCCAGTTAACTCTGAGGTTCTGAAGCTATATATAAACTTAGGAAATGGTTTTCTCAGCTGAACCGGGGTCCTAACCAGCCTCTCTCGGTCACATAAGAATCTTTGTAATGACATCGAGAGTTTCTACTGCCTGGTTATTTATTCTGGCAAAGGCTTGTTTGATTTCAGTAAATCACCTGATTTTCCTTGACTTGAGATCTGGAAATATCTATGCTGAGATCCCTTCTAATTCTGTCTCATAAAGTACTATTTCTCTTGGTGTACATTAGGATGTTTCAGTTTATTCAGGGACATTGTGTCAGTCACTGACCTTTCTTCAAGGTGGCTGTACATCAAATGGTAGCTTCTGAGGATGCTTTGGGATAGGATATGGCCAAATCAAATACAGTATGAACTTGATAGGCCTAGAATTCTCACAAAATATATTCTCTCTTTCTGAGGGTTTATAAAGTTAGCTCTAAGATGAGTAGATGGGAGAAGGACCTGTCAATCTACTCCCAAAGCACTCCCAAAACTATCACCCATTGAAAACCCTATGAGGGCTGCTCTTGGCACCTAACAACAACAACAAGATGAGGTAGTGAGAAGTGTCTCCTTTCTGCTAGTGGCTCCAACCATGTCTGAGCAGTCTTTGAACTGACTGGGCCTCTAAGAACCCCATTAGGACAAGTGGAAAGGAAGAATAAAACCTAAAATATCTTTAGGGTGTGTTTCATAAGCACTGGTAGGTCAGTCCTACCCACCCTTGAGGCCACACAGTGTAACCAGTGTATTTCCAGCAGACTGTTCACTGTTTCATTGATTGTTGAAATTTTAGGGCTACGGATGTTTCTTAACTAAGAGTCATCTGGTCTTTAATCAATATTGCTATTTGTGGGCATTTAATTAAAGCCATCACCTGACTTAGATTTAAATCAGATACACACCATATTGTCTTTGATTTGTAAGAATGGAAACCAACATGCATAAAAGTTAAGGAAACTACTAGATACAAAGCTAAACATCATGACCATGCAAAATCATGTGGTAATTGAACCACACCTTAGCAGTGGGGCTTCAGTGCCTCTCTGCTCTTACACAGGAAAGTAAATGCTACTCCCAAATAGAAAGGTTTTAAAAAAATTCCCACACTTTTTTTCAGTTTGAAAACATTTTGAAACCAGGTGCAGTGGCCCATGCCTGTAATCCCAGTGACTCAGGAGGCAGAGGCAGGAGGATTGCAAGTTCGAGCCAGAGTCAGTCTTCGTAATTTAGCAAGACTCTGTCTCAAAAAATTAAAAAAAAAAAAAAAAAAAAAAAGGCTGTTGGTGCAGCTCAGTGATCTAGCACTTGCAAGTTTGAAACCATGGGCTCAACCCCCAATACCTCAAAAACAAAAGCGAAAACAAAAACAAAACAAAACAAAAAGTGTAAGATCTTGGGTTCAACCCTACCCCAGTACCACTAAAAAAAAAAAAAAAAAAAAAAAGCCAAAACAAACAAATAAATAAATAAATAGAAACAAAAACAAAAAACCATTTTGAAGCTAACACATCAAAATTGTACTTATATTTGGGGGCACCGTGAGAGGCTTTGATGTTTTTGAGCTGAGTATTCAGCCATTTGGGCTGGGATTTAGCTCAGTGGGTAGAGTGCTGCGCTGCAGTCTCTGAGGTCCTGAGTTCAATTCCCAGCACCGCAAAAATGGAAGAAGGGCCTGGCAATCCACTCCCAAGGCAATCCCGAAACAGTCAGCCATTGAAAACCCTACGAGGGTCACTATGAGTCGGATACCGACTCAACGGCACCTAACAACAACAACATTCTACCATTTAGACTAACATGAGTCAGGTTAAAAGTATCAAAGTAGCCATGGTTTCTCTGGAATCTCTCAAGTTTTGGCCACGTCATGACATATTATTAGCTCTCATTATGTAACAACCCTGGAGAGAAAAATCCAGGGAAGTTCATTTTTACATCCTCTTTAAGTCATGTGGAGACTGTCTGTCATCTCAGAGGAGGTCACAGCTGGTCATTTTCCACGTAAAACTGCACCAAGAAAGCTGTCACATGGATGTGACTTTTTTGTGTTCTTTGGTTTTGTCCTCAGCCCAGGGAAAGGCCATGTCACCCTGGGAGGAGCCTCATGTCTCTGTTTCTTCTGAAGCAAACTATAGCAGGTTCTCTCTCTGCTCGACCAACTTGCAGTTCCCACTACCCAGACTCCCTCTTCCTCCTCCACCTCTGAACAAGGGTTGGGCTGGCCTTGGGGGTGAGGGCCGCCTGCAAAAGCCACTGAGGACAAGAGGCTTGTGCTGTTTCTGTGGGACTTTGGATGTCACCGGGAAGTCAGGACTCAGCACATAAGGTTGCACCTGTTGTCATCTGCAGCATTTCTCCCTTGAGCCTTGCACCTACTGAGGGAGACAGACTTGGTGCACACTCTAGTCTATACTGGACAAAAGGTAAACCCAAGGAAATTAAGTGGCCATCATCACAGTGTAAACTTCACCCTTTTGCTCTAAATCCTTTGTTTGCTCCTATGCCTCACGACTGCCCATTTCTAAAAATCCTTTTCTACTTTCTAGTTCAATCACACTTTCCCATAAGGCAGAAAAGATGCTGTAAGGCAAAACTATCTGCACCACTCCCATAATGTATTAAAAGAAGAATTACCACAAGAAATATTTATTGCCCGATAAAAGCACGAAGCTTACAATCTGGTGGGATGAGATAGATAGACAATAAACTAAGTAAGTAAGGTATATAGTGTGCTTGTGAGTGATGGGGGCAATGGAGAAAAATGGAGCAAGAGAGGGATGTAGGGTACACTGTCAGGGATAAAGTATAAGGACCATGTGGCTGGCTGTAGGAAGAACATTCCAGGCAGAGAAGAGAGCAAACGCCAAGGCTCTGAGGCAGGAACATGTCTGGAACAGTAATTAAACAGCAGAGGCTGGTGATCAGGAGAGAAAGCAGCAGGAGATGATTTCGTAGTATCAAGGATCCCACTCCTATAAAGCCATATGTACCATGTAAAGACTTTGGCTTCTATTTTATGTGACATGGGAAGTACTTAAAAAATTTTATGCAAAAGAATGGCATGGCTTGACTTGACATATTTTAGGAGAGTTAGGTTTAGAATGGGGCTGGGGTTTAGCTCCATTAAGGCCCTAGGTTCAATCCCCAGCACCACAAAAATGGGAGAGGGATGTGGCAGCCCACTCCCTAGGCAATCCTGAAAGAATCAATCAGCCATTGAAAAACCCTATGAATAAGTGTATGGGGTTGCTATGTGTCAGACCCAACTTGACAGTACCCAACAACAACCTTTAGAATAGACCGAAAGCATAAATAGGAAGAATAACCAGAAAGGTCCTGCAACAACTTAGGCGAAAGTAATGATGGCTGGGACCAGGAGGTAGGCTGGGAGGTAAGGAGCTGCATTTTGAACACATTGATAGAGCAAACAGGAAACACTGATGAATAAGATGTGGGATGAATCCCAGTATGGGTTTAGGAGAAAGACAAGGCACTTCACAGGCAGCCTGGAATTCTGAAATGGAGGCTCAGCCTCATCACACAGTTACAGTGCCACCTGAAGAAACTCACTGAAAAGTTGGAACCCATATTTATGCCTACAAAAGTGGGATTAAATACCTTCCCTACTTTACAAGACTCAAATGATTAGGATATCTGTGCAAAAATTGATGTGCTTGGATTGTGTTACTGCTTTCTTGTCACTTTGTGCAAATTAATTAGCCTGAGCAATGGTTGGGTGACAATAAAATTAAACCTGGAATATTTTGAGAACAGATGCAGAAAGTTAAAAAACCCCAAAACATTATCATTGTGAGGAAATAATTTAGGAGGCTTTATTTTAAAAAGTGAAATCACAGTCTTGATAAGTTAGGAATAATCATAGAAGAAAATTGGTTCGAGAGAATTGTCTTAACCAAGACTATGGTTCCTAGCCGCCTGCAGCCATACCACTGTGGCATCGATTCCCATCAGATCTTGGAAGCTAGGCTGCTTCGGGCCTGGTTAGGACTTGGATGCAACACTGCCTGGGAACACCAAGGTGCTATAAGCTTGGGAGAAGGACCTGGCAACCCACTCCCAAAAAACAATCAGCCACTGAGAACCCTGTGAATAGGAGAGAAACACTGACAAGTGTTTTGCCTGTTGTACATAGAGCCGCTATGAGTTAGACACCAACTCAACGGCACCTAAGAACAACAGCAACAATGGTCCCAAGGATTTTGTTCTGTTTGAACCTAGATTTGTGAATTATCAGTAATGGATGAGTATGTCCCAAGAAAAAAAGAAATCCTCAACTTCAATTTCAGTTTTAGTTAGGCACAAAAGGATTCTTCTGTTTTCCCGTGTCTCTGAGCTGGTTTACCACCACCCTGGAATTTTTCTAAAATTTTAACTATGAAACATGTGATTGAATTATACTAATTGACTCAAAAGTTCACAACTTCCCAATTGTGCTAAAAGATGCAAAGTCCAAGGCTCTTTCTTTCTAATTCACAAATACAAAAAAACCCCAGTAATTGAAAGTTGAGGATGAGGATGGCAGAGCCGAGGGGCCCCCTGGGTGAGAAAAAGCAAGACATGGTACTCTGTACAGACCCACCTTGTCAGACAGTGTGGCCTGCTCTGCACTACCCCTTCTTCCTCTTTTTCTGTAATCCTCTGAAGTTTTCTCCATCATACATATCTGTCCTCTGTCCAAGTGTATCAGTATTCTGAAAGGTAACTGAGAAGCCATTCAATAAATCAATTTAAACTGTGATGAACCAACTCATTAGTGATCAATAAGGACTAGTTCTAGGGCTCTCTGAAGTCTCTGAACTTGGAAGAGGAGCTTCCAGAAAGGCAATGGCCTCCATAAGGTGATGGTCAAATAGTGAAATGCTTAGGAACCATGGAGATAGCTGTCTAAGAAGGAGTTCCTTTCAGAAAGGTTCATGAAATCCTCTCATAAGGTGGCCTCCTTCTCTGCCTATTCTCTCTCTCTTTCTTTTTCTTTCTTTTTTCTCTTTCTTTCCTCTCTCTCTCCTTCCTTCCTTCTTTCTTTTCTTTCTTTCTTTATGGTACTGGGGATTGAATTCAGGGCCTTGAGAATACTAGGCAAGTGCTTTACCATTGAGCTATATACCTAGGCTTTTTTTTTTTTCTCCAAACTTTGAGACAGGGTCTCATTAAGTTGCCTAGGCTGGCCTTGAACTTGTAATCATCCTGCCTCAGCCTCTACAATAACTGGGGTTACATCTAACTGCCTATTCTTTAATTCAGCTGCCTTTAGTATTGTCTCTAAGACCATTTCAAGGCCTGCAGAGAAGCAAAATTATTTTCATAATAGCAGCTACAGTACTCTGCATTTTTCACTCTTATTCTCTTACAAGTGCACTGTGGAGTTTACCAGAAACTACGTATGATATTCACAACACTGACAGCTATATAGGTTTATATATTTTTGCATTAAAAATTTACCAGTTTTCATATAGATATCAATATACATAATTCACTTTACAAAAAAGCTCTCCGGGGTCTTCAAGAATGTTTTTAAATGCATAGAGGGAATCTGTGACCAAAATGTTTGAAAACTGCTGCTTTCAGTTGTCTTGCTTGATTTAACAGATTTAGCTGAGGTACTGCAAACACAGCAAAACAGAGTAATAATTCCTACTAAATCCAAAGCTGTGTGGGCTAATCAGTTTCCAATGACCAGTATTAAGGGCAAAACAGACCCAGATACAGTGGCACATTCCCGTAATCCTATCTACTCAGGAGGCTGAAGCAGGAGAATCACATTGCTGAGGCCAGAGGCAGCCTGTGCAACTTAGCAAAATCCTGTCTCAAAATAAAAAAAAATCATAAAGGGGCTGGCAGGGGGAAGCTCACTCATATAGCATTTGTCTGGTATGTGCAACACACTGGGTTCAGCCCCTGTTGTTGTTAGGTGCTGTAGAGTCCAATCGGACTCATAGCGACCCTAGGTATAGTAGATCAAAATACTTCCCAATCCTGTGCCAGGCACACGATCTTATTTATGTTTAAGCCCCTTTTGTCGTTGTTGTTAGGTGCTGTCCAGTCGGTGTCTGACTCATAGCGACCCTCTGTACAACAGGCAAAACACTATTGTCAGTGCTTCTCTGCTGTTCATAGGGTTTTCAATGGCAGATTGATTTTTGGGAGGGGGTTGCCAGGTCCTTCTCCCAAGCCTACAGCACCTGGTGTTTCCTGGTGGTCTCCCATCCAGGTAGTAACCAGGCCCGACCCTGCTTAGCTTCCGAGATCTAATGGGATTGGATTCCACAGGACTGTGGCTGCAGGTGTTTAAGCCCCTAGTATTGCAAAAATAAAAAATAAATAAATAAATAAATAAACAAACAAACAAATACACAATTACAAAAATACATAAAAACAAAACCAAAAAGCACAAGGGGCCATGACTGATGGGATCATGTCAAAAGGACCTAAGTAGCAAACTGGAGGATCTCCCTGACCAGATCAAAGGCATCTGATTTGTGACTTTGTGACCAATGAGAAATGTCAGCTGTATTTTTTAGGGGTTGGTAAATAGAGGAGGAGCAGGTTTCACACATGAAGACAAAATATAAGGCCTACTATTTACTTTTGCATTTCCCAAGAGAATACCATACATCAAATATTTGACACTTTTAATTATTCAGTATTTTAATACAAATATAAGAAATAATACAGAATTAAATAACACATGAAAGCTTTCTAAATATATAAATATCCAATTCAACAGTGACAACAACTTACATTTTAATTCCTAGGTCACTGGATAGAGAGACAAAGCAAGAGATACTGAAAAGGAATACTAATTTCACCTTATGGTTACTTAAGAATCAACATTGTTCCACTAATTGGAACAACATCTTTAGAGCAAAGGGATCCTAAGTTCATACTCACCCCTTTGTGAAACGTTAACTCACAGTAAAAGCCAGGGGAAACAAAGCATATGAATTGATGGACTGCTCTACAGGAAACCTCCTAAGTGTCTGTTTTCATAATGTATTTTCATTATACTAGGTTGAATTTGGAATGGCCTGAAATACGGTCATAGTATGAGACAAATGGACAGGGAAAGCATGCTTTTTTAAAAAATATGAGCTACCATCTAAGACGAACAATATTGTCTAAGCACTATAAAAATAAGTTAAATAGATAAGTTAAGGTTGTCAATTTTATTTCACAATGAGTACTGTCCTATTTTCATCATAGTAAACCTCACAGAAGCACATGAAAAATGGCAAGGAAATCAATGTTTCTCACAAGGCCAACAAATGGCAAACAGTAAGCAGATAGCGGACTAGGTGGCAAATGATGGGGAAACAGACACATGGACCTAAGAACTAAACAGGAGACACAGCATCAACAGAAAGGCAAAAGGTAGTCTTGGGAAAGTTCTTTGGACCCTTCTGTATTCTTTCTTCTCTTTCTTTTCACTTCTTCCCCGTGTGTGTGTGTGTGTGTGTGTGTGTTTGTGTGTGTGTGTGTGTGAGTGTATATATATATACATATATTTTTTTTTCCTGGAATTATATCAACCTTTAGAGCTGCATGGAAAATTATCTGGTCCAACTCTTTTATATTCTGGATGAGGAGGTGGAAGCTTACTGAGGTAAAGTGACTAACAGAGGAGCCCAGGACAACCTGTGAGCTCAGTACTCCTGACACTACGTCCAGTGCCCTTCCAACAGCACAACAGTGCATTGCTCTCCAAAATCAAGTCCTACAACAGACTTGAGAGGTAAAACGACTTCCTCTTGTAACTCAAACACTGAGTAGCTTAGATGGCAGTGGAAAGTTGTGAAATTCTTAAAACATTTGCTCCCGCCTCTTTTGCTCTTTTAGGTCCCATGAAGAATGACCCTTTTTCCTCCTGCTTTCCTCTCACATCAGATTCAAGTAGACCAGGAAAAAATTTTCAGGGTTCTGTGTGACTCCTCTAGGGCTCTGGATAAAAGAAAGACCAAGATATTAACTTTGGACACTTGTAATTTCTATACTAGCATATTTTAAGAAGATACATAACAGAAGGCTTAAGAAACTCAGAAATCTCCTAGTGTGTATTTCTTTGGTAAAGATAGGAAAGGAGACATTTCCAACCTGATATGATGTGAATGGATTATGACTCTCTTTAAAAAGACATAGGGAATCCCAGAGAAAAATGAACTAGAGAATCACCTAAGACTAGAAGAGACATGTTCAAGAATGCCAAATGATTTAAATGTATCTTACTGATAAGACCTTAAGATTTGTTTCCTATGAATACTACCTTGCTGAGCATCAAGTTGGGAATGGATGGTCACAAAGTGGACAGATAAGGGCCTTTTCAAGAGCTACTGACTTTCTAGTATATGAACTTGGAGGACATGGGCCTCCCTACAAAGCATGAAGATAGTGAAATAAAAGGCCTAGAAACTGATCTTGGCACTCTCACTCTCTGTGTAATCTTATGTAATTCTTTACCAGAACCTTCAAAGTTCTGCATATCTTAGATCCTTCTGACATTCCTAACATCAGCTATCAGTGGTCCATGGAAGTAGTGATTTCCCTCCAAGATGGCTCAATATTTTTTAAAAATATAATGCAAATGAATTATTAGAAAAATGAAGTAAAATAGCAGACATATATGCTGTAATTCAATTTTTGATTATTAGATTCAACAGATGTGAAATTACTCTGTCAAATTGTTATTGTAGATGCTACGTGCAATGGTGCACAACTGTAATCCCAGAGACTCAGAAGGCTAAGGCGGGAGGATCATAAGTTGGAGGCCACAGGCAGCCTACACAACTTAGTGAGGCCCTGTCTCAAAATAAAATATGAAAAAGGAGGTGGAGGTGCAGCTCATTGGTAGAGCATTTGCCTAGCATGTGTGAGGTTTGGGTTCGACCCCACATATTGCCCCCCAAAATTATTATCATAAGATCTACCTACTTACTCTTAATTAATAGTTATTTCACTTCAGATTATCAAGAAGTCACTTTAGAATGGGCAGCCACCCTCAGACTGTACTTTGTGTAACACTGCTCAAAATCTTAATGACTTCTCTGCCTTACAGCTTTCACATTAGCAATTCTTTTGCTAAAAGCCACTCTTCCTTTCTTCTCCTTCATGGATGGTTTATTCTCTCCTTTCAGGTCTCTGATTTAACATCACCACCTCAGAGAAGCCTTCCCTAACAAACTGTAAATAGTTCCCTTTTCATGTTATTCTCTCTCATTATATGCTATATATGATTTCCTTAAAGATACATTCTCACATTTTAATAGGATATCTCTATTTCCTACTTCACCTGTGGACTCTCTCTCTCACTGGCCTGATACATATATTTTTCAAGTTAATTACAATTCACGTGAAAAATTTATTAATAAATATTTGTAAAAATGAATGAATGAATGAATGACTTCTGTGAGCCTTGGTTTCATCATCTGTAAAAGCGAAATAACATTTTCCTCATAGATTGCCATAAGAATTAGATGGAATGACTTCATCAGGAAAATCTAGTCCTTTTGTCTCCATGAACATACATTTAAATATTTAAGAATATCCTCTATGCCCTCCTTTCACCTCCAATAACATTCTTACCTCCAAAATTTTCTTCTCTGTAATCTAAGCACTTTGCCCTTGCCCGATTAGATTATCGATTAGCGATAACAGAATTTACAATTTTTGTATAACCTAACTACTGATTGGAATCCAGAATAATATAACTAACAGCATGGTTTTCTTTCTAGCACTAGACTAACTAAAAAAAATCTTAAAACTTATTTTGAATGATTGATTGCTTCATTTTGCAACTGGTTCAAAATCATTTTTCCTTTCTGTAAAATAAAGGAATGTTTAAATCAAATATATCTATACCTTACCCTTCTTCAAAAAAGGGGGGAATGCTAAGCTTTACTCATAGCTCTTATTGAAATGAAATGTTTTAGGATACTTTTGAAATCTAGGATACCTGAGGATCACCTGAAGTACTTGTTAACTTGCAAATACCCAGGACACACCTAGAGATTCTGATTGTCTTTTTGCACGGTCAAGGAATAACACACACACACACACGTGTGTGTGTGTGTGTGTGTGTGTGTGTGTGTGTATTTCGAATTGGGTCATCTAGGAACAATTGTTAGAGGGAACGGAAATTACAAGGTATGTTTAAGGCACACAGAATAGAGGAGGAAGAAATTGGTTAATAGAGGGAAGAGAGACTAGCTAAGTCATGGTAAAGACAGGGGAAACTTCACAGAAAATCCATGAATCAGTCCTGCTGGGAAGCTAATGGCAGCTTTAGATCTACAGCCAGCTGTGCCAGCTGTTGCTCCTGACATCTAGTTGCTGTAGTTTTCCAAAAAACTCGTTCACACACATACAGTAACTGTCCTTATTCTTCCCTGACTTGCATGCACTAATGATAGTAAGCAACTATTCTTTCCATCCACTCACCAAAGGTAAATGTCTAATACAAACAGTTCCCCTTCTTCAGAAAGAAAAAAATGATATTGCAAATATCAAGAAATCAATTTTAGGTATCACAAGTTCATTTCAGTAGATATAGGTTTTTGGTACATATATTTTCTGATCCTATCTCCCTTCTCATCTTATCTTCACTACACATTTCTCTCAAGACTGTTAATGTAATGCTTAAGATGTGTTCTCTCTTCCAAATGCTCCTGCTTTTGTGTTCAAACAAATCCAGTTTCTAAAATCTTCTTCCTCAAGGCCTACCTGATACAATCCTCAGGGCTTTCTTTGTATTTACCTTCTTAAACTTGCCCTATTTTATCCTTTGTACAATTCATGAAAATATATATTGATAAAACCATAAGGGACCATAGATTTAGTAATAATAGAAGTAAATATTTATTGAAAACATACCATGACGCATTGGTGTGCTGGAGCTTTATTGGCTCACACTGGTGGTTAAATTATTGGAAGATTGAAATTAACCCTGGTAAAAATATTTGCCCCGTGGAATTTGGCAAAAGCAACTCTACCAGCTTTCCCTCAAGCTAGTTTCCCAGCATAACATTGACTTTAGCCCCTTTTCTATTTGACAAATTCCTTTTTAAATCTTCACAACACTCTTATAAGAGAGTTACAATTATTACCATCTTTCAAAGGAAGAAAGAGAGACATTGGGAGGTTAAATGGCTTGCTCAGAGGTAGCCAATTCATTTGTAAAGAGACAGGACTTGATGAAAATCACTAAGTAATTAGTTATAGTTACAAATAAAAATAATGACTGACTGGAAAATAACAAATTCTACACAGCATTTATCATCCTTGCTGAAATAGTTAAAAACTTTAAACTCTTAAAGATAGAAATACTGTTATAGAAATAAAGTTTTATATTTAATACCTCAACTATTTCAAACAGTCTTGGTTATGATTAAAAGAATTTCAGTTAGACAGGAGGACTGAGTTCCAGATCTATTGTACAAAGTGGTGAATATAGCTGGGCAAGGTGGTGCATGCCCGTAATCCCCTCCAGAGGCTCTGGAGGTGGAGACAGGAAGATGGCAAGTTTGAGACCAGAGGCAGTCTGCGTAACTTAGCAGGACCCTGTTTCAAAAAGTAAAAAATGGGCTGAGGGTGCAGCTCAGTGGTCCAGCACTTGCAGAGGATGCAAGTGCGAGGCCCTGGGTTCAAGCCCCAATACCACACACACACACACACACACACACAGTGGTGAATATAGTGACAATGTATTATGTACTTAAAAACTGCTGAGAGTATAGATTTTAAATGTTCTTATCACAAAAAATAAGTACCATATATTCTGGATTCTAATCTGCACCTTTTCAACTGTTTTGGAGGGCTACAGAATAAGAGTTAGAATCACATATGGATTAGATTCATGGTCCAGAGTGAATCTAATCCAACTCTGATTCTGTAGGCCTCTATAACTGTTGAATATTAGATATTCATATGCATATTAGATTGAAAAAATAGTGGTACATGCAGTAATTAAATATTAATTAGCTTAATTTATCCATTCCACTATATAAACATCCACTATATATAATATATATTATATAAAAACATGCTGTGTTCAATAAATATACACAATTTTACTTGTCAAATTAAAAAATAATAAAATAAAAATAATACATACATTTTTTAAAAACTAAAAAACACTAGTATACACAAATCTCATAGATATTTAACAAAAAAATCTTGGACTTACAAATACAAGCCTAGCCTTTTCTGTTTGTTGTATAAATATGTAAGAAAGTTGGAGAATTTATAAACCAGTGACCACAGATACTCTTAGAACTAGAAGTATTGACCAGCCATGTGAAATTCTGTCCTGTTTACTAAGGGAAAGGGGGTCTCTTGTGGTGCTCTCCTGTCTATAGATGCTTCTGTAATTGTCTCTAATGAAATGTAGGGTTTATCATTGAAGATGCTCTTTTTGAAAAACTTGTCTTGCATGTTTATATTATAAAATCTTATTTGTTCACTATTTATTAGGGGAAATTATATGTTTTTACATGATTATGCCAGGAGACTAAATTTATTCACATAAATTATACTCAACACCCTGAGGAATTGTCTTTTATTGATTTTTCCTCATATTTTTAATAATTGTTCTAAATGATATATTTAGTTGTGTGTGTGTGTGTATGTGTGTGTGTCTGTATTAGCTCTGTTTTAAAAAAAGAACTATTAGTGAAAAACTATTGTTAGTTCTATTGTATATGTGCTGATAGAATAAATTTGGGTCTATAGGTAGGGTCTTTAAAGAATTCTAAGAACACGGAAAATATTGAGGGCAACAGAAATCTACAATGGTCTAGAACATGATTCTGCTGGTATTAGGGACTCAGAAATCTCCATTTTTTTGTTCGTTTGTCTCTGTTTTTTTTTGAGACAGGTTCTTACTCTATAGCCCAAGCCAACCTTGAACTTGCTATCCTCTTGCCTCATACTATTGAGTGTTAGTATTACAACTGTGCACCTCCATGCCTTGCTAGATACCTCCATTTTAATGAATGTCAGTGTATGCAATGCTTGCTCTTCTACAGAGAATCCACTTGAACTTACCTGTGACTAAGACATGGGAGAAGGATGTGTCAGTCCACTCCCAAAATAATCCCAAAAAAAATGAGCCACTGAAAACCTTATGAGGGTCACTATGAATCAGACTTGACTGGACAGCACCCCTAACAACAACAGGACTAAGGACATTAAGGAAGTCAGAATTACTTGCCTGTGAAGGAGTTGTGAGTAAAGAGAAGCAGGAAATATAAGAGAACTGAGATTCCAATTAAAATTTTTGTGATGTAATAGTGATGATTTGTAAAAGAGAGAAGGCAGAAGTTATTTTTATATTACAGACTTAAAAAGGAAAATTATAATTTTGAAAAATCTTGAAGGCTTTCTGAAAGAAGATGGCGTCTGGAGAAAGCCAAAGTGATGTGTACAGAGGTTCTGACCAGGTTCTGATATTCTTGGATATAGTACTGTCTTGAACAAAGCTAAAGCCATGGAACATAGTTACAAAATGCTTGTACTGGGAGGTCAGTTAACAGCTCTCTGTCCCTAGTTCACTCCTACCCCTTCTTAGCATTTGTAGTAGTATAACAATGGTATCCCATAATATCCATATCCTAATTCCAGGAATCTGTGACTATGCCACCTTACTTAGCAAAAGAAATTTTGTCCATATGATTAAATAGAACCTCCAGAGATAGAGAAATTTTCTTGGATTATACAGATAGGCCCAATGTAAGGGCAAGGATCCTTATAAGGGAAAGAGGGAGACAGGGGAGCCAGAATTATAGTGATTCAATGTGAAAAAGATCCAACTGGCCATTGCTAGCTTTGAAGACAGAATAGGGCAAAAAGGCAAGGAATGTGGGCAGTCCCTAGAAGCTGTGTAACAAAAGAAAAAAGATTCTCTCTGAGAGTCTCCAGAAAGGAATGCAGTCCTGCACAGAAGCCAAATGAGACTCAGGTTGAACTTTTGACCTCCAGAACCGTTGGATAATAGATTTGTGTTGTTGCAAGCCACAGAGTTTGTGATAATTTGATAAAGAAACAATAGAAAGTTAGGAGCATTTATGATGTTTCCTCCAGAGTTAAGCTATATTGAGTACTTTTATAAAGTAATCCAATCATTTCCAATTTAAATACCATAAAGGTGGGTTGTCTGATAATGAGGACTAAAAGCCTGGATCTGTTCAGAGCCATACTATATGTAGAATGGATATGACTGTACTGATGAAGCACATGAATATTCCAAATAAGGCGACTGGTAACAGACACTAGGTAAAGGACACAAGTTAAAATGCAAAAGCAACAGAAATATTGGAGGATTGATCAGCTGGAAGATTTTTGAGTTACTTAAGTTAATATGGGGGCTGAAGTTTAGCTCTGTTGGTAGAGTGCTGCTGAGGACCCAGATTCTATCCCTAGCACCACAAAAATGGGAGAAGGATGTGGCAATCCACTCCCAAGAAAACAGTCCCAAAAGAATCAGTCATTAAAAACCCCATAGGGTCGCTATGAGTCAAATCCAACTCGATAGCACCTAACAACAACAAGCTAATATGGGTTTAGGTGTTAGGAGAGCAGCAAAGAATAGCTCCAGGAGATATGGCCAGGTTTTAAGGGTCTGTAAGCTAAGAGCTTTGTGATCAGATCCTGTCATGCCATTTTGGCATAATGAGTAACATTTTTATATGTGGAAAAATTATAAAACTATATTTTTTTTTCCAGAAAGCCCTGGAGAAGAACATTTCTCCCAGCAATGCTAACCCAAACAGTTCAATCAAGGTTCTTCACTATTCTTCCTGAAACTAGGAGGATACTGGCAGGGTGGGGATTACCACTCACTCAGCCTTTTTGTCTGGGAAGCATGAGTATAGTCATTTAACAAAGAAAAGATTCTTATTGTTTTAGGCACAAATACTATCTGTATTGTCCTTCCAATTAATGACCAGTTTCACCATTATAAATTGTTCATTGAACATCTTTGTTGTTTGACATCGCACTAAGCTTAAAATAAGAGAAAAAGCCATGTTCCCACCAGGAAATAGTTGCCTACTAGCTCTGTCATGGTTACATTGCCAAGAGTGCATTCACAGGTCAGGTATTGTGAAGTGGAGGAAATCAAGATAATATAAATATAAATCAATATAAATATAAATATAAATATAAAGATTGCATGGCTGAAAAATATGGTTCTCAAGCAATAGCTAGTACTTAAAGAAAAAGGAAAGGTTAGACCAAGCATTTCACATGATTGTCTAAATTTTGTATTGTTTTCAACCCAATCTTGAATCAACCAAATCAAAGAAGATGGTCACTCAAAGAGCTCTAAAAAAAACTAAGTGATTGTCTACAAAGATCTGCTCTAAAGAGAAGTTTCTTTTACATTCTTCTGAAAAACATGTAATCATCGGTGGGTTGATTGCTGAGAAATAAAAGATTTTTTTTAACCTCAAATTTAACTTCATTGTCCTAGACAGGGACGGAATGAATTTATGATATCGCTGAGTTTGAATGGAAAGAACTACTATGAAGTGGTAGAAAATTTCCCCAGGAAATTTCAATTCTTTCTCACTTTCTATTTGTAATAAAGTTCTAGGTTCATGAAAGAAAAAGAAACATATTCTTTGAAAGGTTATTAATCTTATGGGGTAGTTTCCAGAGATATAACTGTGATGATCCCATTGGGAATGGTACAGAGAAATGGCCTATTAAAACTCATCATACCTTTCCCCAGAGTGCAGCTTTACAGCTGAAAACAGCAATATGATGCTCTCTGCCATTGTGTAGACTTGCAAGAAAAGTAATGGGAATCTAACTTCTATGTAAAGCTAGGGTTTAGCTCAGTTGGTAGAGTGCCACATTGTGCTTTCTGAGGCCCTGGGTTTAATCCCCAGCACCACAAACAATGGGAGAAGAATCTGGCAGCCCACTCTCAAAACAATCCTGAAACAGTAAGTCATTGAAAACCCTATGGATAGCAGAGAAGCACTGACATAGTGAGAAGAGTTAGCAAATTTTAGGCAGGATTAGGGAAAGGGGCCTGGAGATAGGGAATCACTGAGGCAGGGTAACTGGCTTGGTCATCTGAGCTTCAATGAGACCATTCATGCTTCAAAAGAAGTCTTCAGACTTGTCACCTCACAGATGGACTTTTCACCTCACTGAATTAATTAATATCTATAGAATGGGTCTCCCAACCCTCCCCCTAAGAATTTGCAATAAAAGACCTTGGGTGATACTACCCTTGGGGCTACACAGCTTCGTCTCTCTTGGCGAAGGCTGTGTCTGTCCTTTTATAAAATCTCCTTTGCTATGGCTTGCCTTTGCTATCTGCATGTTTATTCCTGGGACCGACTCAAAGGCACCTAACAATAACAACACTGACAACTACAACTTCTATGCAAAGAAAACATTAGTCATTAGAGATTACCACTCTATGAAGAAACTATAAATTTGTTTACACTTTTGTGAGCAATGAATAGTGATTATGATTATGTTTTTGTCATTTGTCAAAGCTGACCTTAACAGATTGTTTTTCTTGGCTACTAGACAGCTTCACAAATATGACTCTGCTCACATTCAGTAAATTCAAGCACTAATTCATCTTTCTCCTCTTCTTTACCTTGCTACAAACTCTGCACACACACACAAACACACACACACACACACACACACACACACAGAGAGAGAGAGAGAGAGAGAGAGAGAGAGAGAGAGAGATCCACTTTCTCCCTTCCTTATTTATGGTAACATCATCATTTTTCAGATCACCAGGTTCAGAACCCTGGTGTCAGTTTTAACTGGTCACGTATCCCAGCCCATCCAAAATTTTTATGCTTTCAAAATGAGATGGAAAGAAAAAGAGAAAATAAACAGAAGGAAGATAATGAAAATGGAAGGCAAGTATATACGACTATTCCTTCTCCTCACAAATTAATCATCAGATTTCATTACTTGAAGGAATAAAAAATTTCACTATATTGTATGATTTTTTTCCCTTTCTCACAATTTTCCTGTATAACTTACAGTTTGGTCTTAATGAACCAGTATTTCCTTAGCTTTGAGCACTGAAGCTTCCAGCATAATTGGTACTTGGATTTGCTGTTGTTGTTAGGGGCCATTGAGTTGAGTCTGACTCGTAGCAACCATATGTAGGGTTTTCAATGGCAGTTGTTTTGGGAGTGGGCTGCCAGGTCCTTCTCCCTAGCCTGTGGCACCTGGTATTCCCAGGTGGTCTCCAATCCCAGGACTAAATAGGCTGACCCTGCTGAGCTTCCAAGATCAGTCGGGATAGGATGCCAGGGTGATACAGCTACAGACTTGGATTTGCTAGCTGTAACTATATAGAATCATGGTTTTTAGCGGTTAAATTTTTGAAATCAGACAGAAATCAACTCATTTAAAATATAGCACTGATGCTATTAAAAATGTTTGAAAAATGCACTGAACATTCAGAGAAATTGACAGAGTTGCTTATATATCATGAAGACATCGTCAGTAAATCACAATCTTAGTCCTGTAGTACAAGATTCAACACAAGTCGGGTTATTTATTTCACAAATGAGGAAAAGCCTGAGCACAGAGATAAACTGGCTCTTGTTGCTTCAAGAATTGGATAAGGAATTGAATAATTATATTTCCCAGAAAATCTAAGATTTCCTTAATGAACAAAAGGTTACTCTTTTGAAAATATCTCTACTTAGTAGAATTTACCTTGGGCTTGAATAAAGTGCTGTTATCAGACTCTCATCCAAGAGGAGCTTTTAAAAATGAGTGAATAGTTTACACTTTTTTGCTTGTACTTTCCAAAAGAACAGTACAGTAAGCACAGATAAAGATGAATGCAAATGATAACAATAGATCCTTTCAAGTCAGTACGCTAGGGCATCACTCAGTATTCACTGAAAGAATATTTTGGGAGAGGTCAGGAGATCAGAGTTCTAATTCTAGCCTGCTATAAAGAGCCCTGCGACCTTAGGGAAGGAAGTCAACTTCCCTCTGTAGGCTTCAATTTCCTAATTGAAAAAAAATGTTTAGATAAAATAAAATCAAATCTGCCTTGGATTCTCCATGGGACATTTATGAGCTCTATGGGCTTAGGTTTATGTGCAATAAGATTATCTGATCTGAAATCTCTTCTCCCAGACAGAACAAATCTGTTTAACTACTTTTGCAAAAGGGCCACTGACACTGCAGATCTGTTGCTTATTTTGTAAATTCACAACAATCAATCTGGTGTTTCATAAGGCTCATGCAAAATAAAGTGGTCAAAAAACCCAAAATGTGAAAAATATTGTCTACAACATATAAAATGAAAAGGAAAATAAGGTAGTATTTGGGGGAGATTTTTAATCAAAATCTACACTAACACTCATAACCAACCGTTTTTCTTCCCTGTCCCCTGATCTTCATTTATGAGATGGAGGAAACTCCCATATTACCCTTTCACCCTAGGAAATTCCCATTTCACATAATAAACTACAGCTTTGCATTCAGTTTAATAAATTGCACACTATCTTTACCAGATAAGTTTAATTCTCTCTATATAGTTCACTTCTCTTCTTTAATGGCATGTCTTGTTTTATAATGCCTCACAATGTTTTAGATTTGGCATTTACAGTATATTGAACTTACAAGAGGAGAAAGGGAATTGGAAAAATCACTTTGAAAATCTATCCATCTTCCCTCTCTTCATTCATTCATTCAATAAATTAACATTGACTGAGAACCTGGCATAAAGAAGATGCTGTGATAAATGTTGTGGAGGATAAAGCAAAATTTACAGCCTAGAAGGGCAGAATGACATGACACAATGACTATAAGTGTGGATCACCTGTATGCTGTCGATAGTGTTTGAGACATCATGGGAGTATAACATAGGAAGTGCTATTTAATGAGTGATCATATTGGACAATTTCACAGTCTCTTAATTGGGCAGCTGGCTTGTGGAATGCTGTAAAAAGAGAAAAGATTGTCCTTATTAACAGGTACAGAAAACCTTGCATGGGTGCCAGACTTCTTTGGTTTTGCCATCAAATGATTCCATTGTGATCCAATAAACATTTTCTTCATTTCCTCTCATGAATCCTTACTCTCAATTCATAAAATAATTAGCCACTCTCGATTCATAAAATAATTAACCTTTAAGCTATCTTGATTAATGAAAAACATGTCCAGTTGCAAGAAAATGACTCTGAAGCATTTCAAAATAGCAACATTTATATATTTTAGAATCAACAAACAAAACACACTGTGTGATCTTATTTATATATTCAGATGACCCCCAAATTATCATTAAAAATTTACATAAATGTTTCATTCTTTGCATTCCCTATGATGACTCACCTCGGTCCTGATTCCGGTGACGTTTCCAGTATAGCAAGATTGAGATTAAGACCAGAAGAATTACCAGGGAAACAATGCTTAACAATAGTGGAACTGAAAACCAAAAGCCTGTGGAAATCGAAGGAAGAAAAGGGAAAATGGAGTCACAAGAGGAAACTATTGAGGCAAAAGGTGATAAAGTATAAGTAGGGTTAAGTTTTTACTAGACTTAGCTTTCAGTTAAAATTATCCTTCAACATATACCTACTGATGTCTATTATTCATGACCTCATGTAATTTTAATAACATTTAGGTAATATTTTAGTAATAGCTAACATGTTTTTATGCAGTTACTACATAATAAGATCTTTGCATTTGCTATCTCATTTAATCCTCAAATCATTCCAGAATTGCTGTTGTTGTTGTTAGGTGCCGTCGAGTCGGTATCCGACTCATAGCGACCCTCATAGGGTTTTCAGTGGCTGACTGTTTCGCCTTCAGGCAAGCTAAATGAGCTCAAAATCAGGGTAGCAAATACAAGAGCCAAGGCTTAGTTAAAAGCGTGTTTGCCTCCAAAGTACATTTTCTTTGCCATAATGCTCATTAAGGTAATGAAGAGGTTTTGAAATATACTAAGAAAATATTATGACTTTCATGATTTCAGCTCCCAGACATAACCCATTTCAATGTTTTTACTGCATTTCCTCTAATCTATGTCTTTATTAACTCTCTTTCCAGGAGTGAAGAAATGCAGCTTGGTTAAATATCTGCTTCTCAGTATCACTTTGTAACACAAAGGCAAAAGATGGGCTCCCTGATTTGGAAGTGCCCAGCATCTTCTCCAGGATGGACATGGTGGCATCATAATTTAACTGAGAAATCTTCAGACACAGATTAGTCTTATTTCTATAATTCCAAAATGTTTTTAGTATGAAAGATACTTTAAAATGTTCATAGACTAAACAAACATTATACAAATGATATTAAACATTTCATATGATGTAAGTGAAATTTAACATTTGTGGAAAAGGACATATGTTTCTCTTCAAGTCCTTGTTTGTCAGGGAAACTTACTCTTTGCCTTGGCTTTACCTGAGGATCTCCTCACAAATGTCCAAATTTACTACCACAGGCATTTTTTTACCAAATTTACCTAAAGACCTACTTTCTAGTTAGTCTGAGTTTTCGGAAATGCCCATGGGAGATATTCCTCAAAGGCTGTACACCAATGAGATACACACAAGAAAGCGTTTCCAGGTGTGATCATTTAAAATCCCACCAAGAAGAGCAGCAATATTTTTTAGGAGGCTTGTTACTGAGTGCTTCATCTAGTTAGTGCTTCAAGAGTGCAGAGAGCAACAATCATGGCTGCCATCACTACAATTTCTCATCTGTAAATCACTGCTCCCTTTATTGTCTCCAGGTTAATTCTCCCATCTTGTATCTTTAAGGCCCAGAGATAGAAATTTAGAAAGAAACACAAGAGAGCAAAGGACACTTGAATGGGACGCAGCTTGTCTCCAAAGAGTGATGCAAGCTCTTCATATTGGCCCTTTTTCTGCAGATTATTCAGAGGTTTCATCATAGATGAAACTTTCCTGCCCTTCCCAGCCTGAGCCAATGCCTTACCTGCCTCACCTTCAACCCTCCCATGGAACACAGTGGCTTTCTTAGTGAAGCATAGTGCACTTTTAAAATAGCCCAGACACTTTTCTGGGTTCTTCTCTTCTTTTCTCTTTTCTTTTTTTTTCTTTTTCTTTTCTTTGAGATAGACTCTCACCACATAGTCCAGCTAAACCTTGAACTCACAATTCTCCTGTCTCAGCCTCCTGATTGCTAGGTTTACAGGCATGTGCCAACACACCCAACCCAGACACTTTTGTGTATTCCTTAGTACACTAGAAATTCTCTGAGTGTAGGGGCTGAGTCTTACTCATAGCTGTATTTCTTTTGTGTTCATTCAAAGTCTGACACACAAGAGACACTCAACAGTAAATCTTAGCAGAATGAGATAAATAAATGATGACCGGGTATTAGTAACTGTATTTGGTATGTGGGCAATATGCTGTATCACATTAATCAAAGTACAGTACTCCCACTTATTTGCAATTTCACTTTCCATGGTTTCAGCTACCCATCCTGTGGTCCAAAATTATTAAATAGAATATTTCAGAAATGCACAATTCATAAATTTTAAATTGCATGCCATTCCGAGTAGTGTGATGACATCTCACACCATCCTGTTCCATCCCACCCAAGATGTGAATCATCCCTTTGTCGAGTGTATCCATACTGTATATCCTACCAGCCTGTTAGTCACTTAGATTTGTCTCATTTATCAGATCAACTATTGCAGTATCACAACACTTGTGTTCAAGTAACCCTTATTTTACTTAATAATGGACCAAAGCACAAAAGTTTATTAAAATATATTGTTATAATTGTATATCCTTATTAGTGTTTGCTGTTAATGTCTTACCATCCTAATTTATAAATCCAACTTTATTACAGAGGTGTGCGTGTGTTTATATATAAAGTATATGTAGAGTTTGGTATTATCTGCAGTTTCAAACACCTACTGGAGATGTCCTCAAATGTATCCTCTGAGGATAAGAAGAGACTACTGTAAAACTTGTTTTATTTGCTTCTTGAATATGTTTCTCTTTTTGTAATTATCCCTTTCTCTCCTTAATTATTGCCTTTGCTGAGACTGAAAGTCACTGAAGTACTACCACCTTCTAGGTGAATATACACAGAGGCAACCATAGCCACCTTTGCCTGCTTACTCTTACCTTTGCTCAGAGTTTTCTTGTAGTCAGTCACAGTCCCCAGGTGGATCACCTGGCAGATCACCTCCTTCCCCACCTGATTCTTGGGATCTTTGACTCGGAGGATGCTGGTAACAGACGTGGTCCCATTTGGATGCGGCACACTCTCGGTACTGTTCTCAATCCCCGACCCAGCGACTTTCCAGGAGATCATGGGAGCTGGGCGGGCGATGGCAGAGCAAGTGATATTTAGGTGGTCCTCAAAGAAGCTGTAGTGAAGGAATACTGTGGGCTGTACTGGGACAAGATAAAAAGATCTGTCATCAGTCAAGTACCTGGTCTCCATTCTGCATTCTCCTCACAAGGATGACAGAAAGATCCTTTTGGAAAGACAGTGGGGGCTAGGCAGAGAAGGTGGCATATTCCACTCCCACTGGGGCCCTTCCTGTTCTTCCTGTGTCTCATTCTCTAACCTACAAGTTGGAGAGCAGTCTGGTCCAAAACTCTTGATAAGAAAGGCCCTGTCAATTGTTTGTCTCTAGCAGAACTAGCTGAATGGAAAGGTTTGGAAAAGTCAAGTGATACTTTTGTCTCCTGAACAGTCCAAGGCTAATTATTCTGTTCTCCTTAGCATGAACAATGCAGAATCTCTGCCTTCCTTTAGTGATTGCTCTCTCAAACAGCTGGGCAGTAACTCCCAACCAGCACCTCTGTACATGTAGCCAGTACCTATCAAATGCACCAGGTCAGGCAGAGAACAGAGAGCCCATTGAGAGGCTGTTGCTTAGCAACAGCCATTTTCTGTTTAAAGCTGGAACAGTGAAGGACACACAGAGAGGAAACTTGGGATATCCTCACTTGGAAGATCTATACAAAATGCAAACTAGGAATCCATAGTCCATAACAACAACAACAAAAAAAATGAAACAATGATAGTTAGAAGGCCCTTGGAGATCATCTGAGGGAGTTAAGGAGAAGTAACTAGCTAATGAGGAAAAGATATAATTTTCAGGCCTGTCATAGCCTGTTCCTTTTTAAAAGCTCCCTGACTTAATGACTTCATTTTCATTGTAATGCAGTGTTTATCTCTGCCAAGCAGTGCAGACACTTCTTCCTGTGGCTGGCTTTGGAATCCTCAAGGTAATGAGAGGGCAGCGCTGAATGAAAGCTGTTGTGAACTTTTAGGTTCAAGAGGTGGGTGGGATGGCAGGAGTTGGGAAAAGTGGGGCTGTAGAACCTCGGTCTCTGAACAAAGAATGCTCAGATTCCAAACATCAAGTAGTACTGAAGGAAAACAGATAAAAGTGAAAAAAGATGAATAGGATTGACCATGTCAGACTGGGTTTCAGGGTCCTCTGGGGTTTTGAAGACTGGCTTAGATGGAAACTTTAAGGTGAAGACTAGTTTTCAGGTTTGATCCCCAGCACTGCAAAACAGGAGAAGGATGTGGCAACCCACTCCTGAAGCAACCCCCAAAACAATCAGCCATTGAAAACCCGGTGAGGTCGCTATGAGTCGGACTGGACTCAATGACATCTAACAACAACAGCACAGTTTTCAGGCATAAATCAATACAAACAACTATGAGTAAGGAAGAACGCATAGGAGAAAGAAAGATAAACATGACAGAAAAGGAAGAGAAATGAGAAAAATATGACATAAGTAGGAAAAGAATGCAGTAAGAGGTGGAGACAGGTGATAGAAAAGATGGAGGAAGGAAGAAAAGGAGGGAGGGAGGAAGAGAGACAGAGAAGATATACAAAGAAATACAAAGATATACAAAGAAAACAGAAAGTAGATCAAGAAGAAAGCCTGACATAAGATTCTGCAGGGAGGACTCATCATACGCAAAATAAGAGCAAGAGACTTGTATTTGACATTGCCACATCTCCCTTGTTTTCTTAACCCACTGAATTCCTCTTCTCCCATGGCCAAGTCTCACTCTAATATTCGTAATAATCCTAAATTTGCCTTCTCCCTCCTAAAACCACCATCAAGTGTGCCTGCTCCTAGTTATCTCTCATTCCCACTTCCTAATGCTTCATTCCAGCTATATGTCAGTGAAGAGGAAAGGAATCACATCCAGCTAAGTCTATTTGATTTTAAATGAATGCTTGTTATTCGGTTATATCCCTAGTTGGCATCATTCAAGTTGGCATGAGCAGTTTTTAATCCTGAAATAGAAACCTTGAAGAAAAATGAGAAGAAGTACCATGACTAGCTCCAGGTCAGCCTAATCTGGCTCTGTCCTTAGAACCAGGAGGTTAAAGTTGTAAAGTGGCCTAGGGATAATCCATTCAACACTTATTGTCCAGACAAAGAAACTCCAGTGCAGAGAGTGAACAGAACACGATTCTAGGTCACATTCCCGCAAATGGCAAAGCCAGGGCTAAATCCTACCACTGCTTATGGAGAACTTGTTGCTCTCATGGTTTTCCTCAATTTTGTTGACAGCAGAACCCTTAGAGAAAAGACAGTTCCATGAACTCTCCTAAAACCATAACAACAACCACAGTAGACATGAAAAGCTAAGTGTCTTCCTATGAACCTTTCTGTGATTAAGAAAGTGAAAAACTTTGGCACTACAACCATGTTTCCAACATTTTTGGACATAGTATTTCCTGAAAGAAAAAAAATATTCTCAGAGATTCTCACCATAGAGAGTGAGGCAGGCCGTTCCCGAGATCTTCCCAGAACCAAAGGTATTGAAGAGACACATGTAACACCCTTCATCCTCCAGCGTTGCATTCCAGAAAGTGATAGTTGAATTCCAGAGGCCCAGCTCGGTGATATTTACCCTGTCCTTATAGGCAGGCTGGACTACAACCCCATGGTTCTTGCTGTAAGTGACCATGTTTTCTGGACTTACAGCCTTCTTTTTCTGCCATGTCACTATCAAGGGCTCCTGGGAAGTTTGCAGAGAACATCGTAAGGACACAGGCGTGTTCAGCAGCTCTCTTTGATCCTGGGTCACCACTTGCACTATGGAACCATAAAGAACATTGATGTTTAAAATTTTTAATACACATACAGAGATATTCACACATTTTCCTGACAACAAATACAATGTATGTTGAAAGCCAAATACAGAAAACACAGAGAAAAATGCAATAAAGAAACCAAAATTTATTTACATACCTATATGTTGGTAGAGAAATATATGTTTGTTCAATCTTTAAAAGCAGAGTAGCAGAGTATAGTAACAAGAAAGAAAATGCTCAGTGACCAGAAATTGTGAAGAATCCCTGTAAGCTGGAAAATAAGTAGAATGAGATTGAAGATGAAAATTGCCAGATAGAAGGATCTTCAAGTGTGTTCATGCTTGGAGAGGTAGAAACTAGGAGCAAGAAAGGGCCGAAGGACAATAGGCAGAGTGATTAGGTAAAGAAGCTGGAGCAGCTGCATACATTACACATACACACACACACACACACACACACACTTGCACGCGCACGCACACACATGTGAGCTCGTGCACACACATCCTACAAAGGATGGGTGCAGCACAGAGGTTTCTACCTCCAGGAAGCAGGAGTGAGTAGGCACACAAGGTAGAGAGGCACACAGGACAACCTCTGGGAGGCTTCTTGTACCTGAGAGGATGGTGAAGCTTTGACACCCAAATGAATCTATGCATGCCCCATTTTCATTGAATGCTATGGCAATAATTTCTTCCCCTCTGCAATGATAGTATGATAGATGGTTTAATGGGAAACCCCCAAAGAGTAATAACCAAACATTGGAGGAAGCTAATACAGTGAAAGTGAAATAATAAGCACTACAAGCCCAAACACTCATACCAAATGAGTAAAGGCATCATAAATCAATAAACACCCTGACATGAATAAGTGTAACAAGTGTAATAAGAAGACAACATTGTAAACAGTCGAAATAAGAGATGTGGAAAATGAGAAATATAAAATCTCAATACATTGCCCCACTCAGCAAAATATATATAACTCAAGGCAGGAAGCCCTGGCAATGAAATCCTCCCAGAATGCAGCACAAAGAGATAAAGATACGAAAGAGATTTAAAAATTTCAATGAGTGGATTTAAATGTTCCAACATCAGTCCAACAGGACTTCTAAAATGGAGAGGAAAAGAGAGATGGAAGACAAAGGCATTGTAAGGGGGAAAAACTATTTTTCAAAATGACGATAGGAGCAATCTGAAATAAGATATATTAATCCACAACTCCCCATGCACCTAACAACCTAACTCTGAAATATTAAAGCAAAAACTAATAAAATTACAAGTAAAAACTTGTAAATCCACAGTCATCACAGGAGAGATTTCTTAAGTTCCATAAATTAAAAAAAAAATCCATTAGAGCAAAATAGCCAAAAATAAGGATACAAAAAATTTGAAAAAATGAGTAAACCTAAAAAATACTTTAAAATTTAAATACATTACATATTCATTATATATATATATATATATATATATATATATATATATATATATATATATATATATATATATATATATGGAGAAGGACTTGGCAATCCACTCCCAAGGCAATCCTGAAGCAATCAACCATTGAAAACCCTATGAGGGTCGCTATGAGTCGGATACCAACTCGACAGCACCTAACAACAACTATATATATATATATACATATATATATGTATGTATATATATATATACATATATGTATATATGTATATATACATATGTACATATATACAACAACAACTATATATATATGTATATATATACATATATATATATGCAAGTGCTGGACTATACTATATATATATATGTATATATATATACATATATATATATATATATATATATATATATATATATATATGCAAGTGCTGGACCACTGAGCTGCAACCCTAGTCCATTTCTTCTTTTTACTTTTTGAGACAAGTTACGCAGACTGCCTCTGGTCTCGAACTTGTGATCCTCCCGCCTCCACCTCCTGAGCTGCTGGGATTATAGGCGTGTGCCACCACGCCCGGCCATACTATATATTTAAATAGATTCCTTTTAACTGTTTAATTACAGTAGAAATCATAGAATGAATCATAAGGTACTAAAAGTAAATGACAATCAGAGCATAGTATGTTTAAAAAAAAAAAAAAGCCTGTGGAAATGGGAAAAGCAGTTCTTAGAAGGACAAATTTAATCCAAATTACATTTATTAGAAAACATTAAAGATTGAAAAATGAACACAAAGCTTACATCCAGATTTCCTGCTGCCCCCTAAAAAAATTGGAGTGAATTAATGGAGATAAAAGTACCAGCTAATGAAATGAGACACAAAACACAGACTTGACCGAAAACACCAAAATTTGTTCTTTAAGGTTAACCAAATAGATGAAATATTGGCAAACAGAGACAAAGGCTGCAAAAACTACTCCACATAGCATCAGGGGTGAAAAGAGGGGCACAGCAGCAGATACACCCTGGACCTCCTGAGTATTGTATAGCTCATGATTTAATGGTGGGTACTCCTGGAAGATAAGAAAGGTTAAGGGAGGCAAAACCTGCTGTTGGGGTAGGGCATTTCCCGAGGTTTCCTGAAAGCTTGTGATTTTGCAGAGCAGAGATTTGAAGAAATTATTGTTCATTGAATGCAGAGTGGAAAAGGAATCAACACTGGGGTTCAACCCTGGGGTGATTTTTGTCATTGTTGTTCTTCTCAACCATGGAAGAAGTTGTTCAGTGGAAAGTATACAATTCTTTGCTGCTTGTGTGGAATCCCCTTAGATTCCACCATCAGTTGGTAAATGGACACTGTGTTGGATAATGTGGGCCAAGGTTATGAATTGGTGTGAAGCCTGCTGTTCTTCACTAAAAGCTGTTGTTGAGCAACATCAAGCTGAAAGTGGTTTTTTTAAAAAAAAAAATCCAGCAGAAAAGCAAGTGGTGAGTTCCTGTGGAACAGAGCAGGAAGAACGAGGAAATTCAGCCAAGTAGATGGCGTAGGCATGTTTTTTTTACACAATAGATAGTGGGAACCAAAGGAACCCCAATATTTCATTATCTCCTATATTTCCCAGTAAAAAGAAAGCAAACCCAATTTGCAGGCTTACTGCCAGCTTCCCCTCCAAAAAGATTATATCTATTCCTACTCCCTCAAGTATTCCCACAGCCTTACAAATGCAGAGGACTATTATTCTTAAAAGATGCTTGATTTGGTAGGTGAAAAATGACATATTTTACTTTGGAGAGGATATTATTCTTAAGTCTGGTTCATCTACAGAAACAGCTTGTAAATATCAAATTGTTCCACATGGAAAACAAAAATGTGGAAAGCAGAAAGAACCATCCCCTTCTCCCAAGCAAATGACATGCTTTGATAATTCATGCAGACAAATGGAACTAGCAGAGCACAAACAGTAGTGGCAAAGGTGTCCACCACAGACACTGTGTTTCCCGGACTCCAGGCAGGGGAATCGAGCATCTTTACCTTGTGCTGTGCACAGCACCAGGGCCGCCATGCCCCAGATCAGGCTGTAGGTGGACAGATGACAGAAGGGGCTCCCGAATACCTGAAGACAGAAAGCAAAGCAAGAAATGGGGGGTTGCATTTGGATAAAGCCAAGGAAGCTTCAATCTAATCCCTGTTTCAGGGAATGTTCTGGTTAAGTTTCCACCCACCAGAGAACTTTGGTTTTGTGGAAGAAAAACCAGAGGCTATAAGTGGAAGAAATAACACAGTGCTCAGGATGTGGGGAGGGAAAAGCTGCTTCATGGCTCTTTCACGATAGCAGCTGGCCTTTACAATTTGCAGACTTGCTTCTAAAGCCACATTGTCAAGGGCAAGGTCTCAGAGACATAAGATCCCTAGGAAAAACAAACCGCCTTAAGTAAATCCAGAAAACACAGAGAAGGCAAATGGTACACAGCATTCATGTCCCAACTAATCCACATCTAGTCACATTAAGAATGTAACTCAAAGAGAAAACACTTTTCAGAGACATGTGACTACCTTGAACTTTGTTAAGGCAGATTCTCCTGAAAATGCTGCACATTTTATATAAACTACACATTTAAAAAACCACTTATCTTTGCTTTTATTTGCTTTTATTTGCTTTAATTTGCTTTTATTTTTTTCTTCATTGCTTTATTTTCTTGTGTCTGGGCAGAAATTTCCGCCTTCTTAGAAGCCATGGTGCTATTTAAGGGAAGGTTATTCTGGGCATCAGTGTGTTATGAAATGAGAAGGCAGAGTATCCAGATGAACTTTCTTGTACAGTTGCCTTGTGGATCTCTTACTTGGCCTACATGTATGTTCATTCTAAGGAAGACAGGCAAGAAATGTCACTTTTACCTCTATTTTTCTATATTTCTATGTTTTTCTATGAGAAAGGTGTGTAAATAATTTAAGTTTTTTCTGTATTTTCCCTTCACAGAACTTCATATTTTTTCCTGTTGCCATTCCAACTGGCAGTAGAGATTTCATTTCAATCAATGTTGCATTATCTCAGTCTACTCAGTCTCCCAGCACCCCAACACTCAATGATTTTCCTTTCTCTGGCATTGAACCTCCATTGCAAGGAGCTTATATATGGCCTGGCTGTGGGATGGGGCTACTAATCATCAGTTACATTTATCATCCATCGGGTGTTCGCTAAGATGGTTGGGTTCTCAACCCCCACCATCACCACTGGGTTGTGCCACTACTGCTCCCAAAGTAAGCTGGTGTTCTCTTGTGTTCTGTGCTGCCCTGGCTTCTCCCTGTGCTCCAGGAAGGGAAATTCTACAAGTCCCCCTGCCTACATGTGCGTGTATCTATCCAGCTTCCCTTGCCATGGTGGGTGCTAGACAGGCATGTGCTCCTCACTGTGCCCCTATGCCTCTCTGGCATTGAGAATTTCTTTTCTTGGATCTCAACAACTATGTTGTTGTTAGGTGCAGTCAAATCAGTATCCAGCTCATAGCGACCCTCCGTACAACAGGCAAAACACTATTGTCAGTGCTTCTCTGCTGTTCATAGGGTTTTCAATGGCAGATTATTTATTGGGAGTGGGTTGCTGGGTCTGTCTCCCAAGCCTACAGCTCCTGGTGTTCCCAGGTGGTCTCCCATCCAGGTACTAACCAGGCCTGACCCTGCTTAGCTTCTGAGATCTGAGGGGATCAGATGCAACAGGGCTATGCCTGCAGGCCAACAACTACAGGCAGGTTCTATTTTCTACTCCCCTACACTCCTCACTGGCTGGGGTTTAGCTCAGTTGGTAGAGTGCTGCTCTGCACTCTCTGAGGTCCTGAGTTTGATCCCCAGGACTGCAAAAAACGGGAGAAAGGCAAGGTAATCCACTCCCAAAACAGTCTCAAAACTACCAGCTATTGAAAACCCTACAAATAGCAGACAAGCACTGACATAGGGTCGAGTATGGCACAGTGTTGGGGCGCATTTCGTTCTGTTGTACAAAGGGTCACAAGAGTCAGACCGGCACTCCCCACTGCTGAAGGCCATGCACAAGGCTTCCTTTTTAGGATGCAAGTTAGTTTACTACTGTGGACATAGTCAGTCCCTCTCTGCAATCCCAGTCTGGAAAACACTTAACTGCCCTGGGGTGAGAAAAGCCGCTTCCTCCACCAGACTACATTTTTTCTAGTCAACCCTTCCTGGTGTGAACTTTTGTCTTGGTCATTAAGCAGATAGGCTTCTGAAACTCAAATGTGTAGGCTTTGGCTACAGCTAAACTTTAGCTCCTGAAACTTCTTTTCTGCTGTTTTTGTGACAGTATTCCTTCTTCAACATACATGACTGACCTGATCTGAAAGACCAGGACACAAAAAGGAATGACTAGAATAAAAAAAACACACGAGATAATATATCAAAATAAGACCCCAACTTACATTTTACATAAAATGTCTAAGCCACTAATGATAACAATACTAACACTTATAGAACACATTATGCACTGGAAACTGTTCTTAGCACATGAGACAAACTATTTCATCTAATACTTCATATAAACCCCATAAAAAGGCACTATCATTATCACTATTTCCAAAATGAAGACTATGAGGCACAGAGAAGTTAAGTAACTTTCCCAAGGTTACACAGCTAGGAAGTGGCAGAGTCAAGAGTTAAACCTGGGCAATCTGACACCAGAGCTCATAACCATAACCATGACACCATATTGCCTCCTCTATGTATAAAAGATTGTTGGTTGTAAAATTTGGACACATTTAAAATTATGTTGTTATTGCCTATGATGAAATCACTAAGAGGGATTATCAAACTCTTACTCACAAGCAGTCCTTGCTTCATTGCCCTGAAACAATATGTTCAATTCAGTTTTGAAACTGGTATTTGAGAAACATTTAATGAGATTTCCAGAGATGGCAAACTCTTCAAGCTACATGTAATTGTTTAGAAGTTCTATTGGTCATAAAGCATTCCCCACCAGATGACTCACCAGAGCCCCAGGCTCCCATTTCCTACTTCCTGCAGCTGAGCACCTACAAACATGTTGTCTGACCTTATATCACTATGGTCTCCTCCACACACCAAAGTCCACGTCACTGTCTTTTCAACACCTTCAAATTGGCAAGCTTTTTTGTGCTTTTGTTCTTTTATGCCTTCCTTCTGCCTAAAAAGCTCTCCATTGGATGAATATAAAAACAATCGATTGAATGAATGAATTTATGAATGACTCAAATTCATCATCATTTTACACATCATAGCTGCTGCTGCTCCTCTTCCTCCTCCTCCTTCTCCTTTCTCTTCTTCTCCTTTTGCGGTACTGGGGGTTGAGCCCAGGTCCTTGCACTTGTGTGCTCTGCAAGTGCTGGACCACTGACCTGCCGCCTCCAGCCCCCCCTTTTTTTTTTTTTTTTTTACTTTTTTGAAAGAGGGTCTTGCTAAATTACGCAGACTTCCTCTGGTCTCGAACTTGCGATCCTCCCCAGCCTCTGGGATTACAGGCTTGCGCCACCATGCCTGGTTCTTCTTTTTTGTTGTTGTGGTGGTGGTACTGGGGTTTGAACCCAGGTCCTTGTGCTTGCATGCTTTGCAAGTGCTGTACCACTGAGCTGCACCCCCAGCTCATTTTTTTTTCACTTTTTGAGACAGGGTCTTGCTAAATTACACAGACTGCCTCTGGTCACGAAATTTTGATCCTCCTGCCTCTGCCTCCCAAATCGCTGGGCAACACATAGCAGCATCTTTTGTGGAATTTTATCTCCCATGGAAGCAAATCTTCCTGGATTTCACATTCTCCCTCTTCCCAGACATTTAATCAGTCACTCTACAACCAATTCTCCCAGGAGAAGTCCCAGTTCCTCATCTTCACCACCCCAGTCTCCCAGTGCCAGGTGTTTTGTGCAGTTGACTTGTCTTCTAACTTCTTTCATTTATTCTACCACCAATCATCTCTATTGAGTTTGACCCAGGCCAGGCGCTGAACCAGGTGCTCTGGAGACAATGGTGGATAAAACAGATACAATCCACCACTCCTTTACTTAAGTTTACTTAAGTTCCCTACCCAGCTTCTGTAGGGTTGAAGTTTAGCTCCGTTGGTAGAGTGCTGCTCTATGCTCTCTGAGGCCCTGGGTTCAATCCTCAGCACCACAAAAATGGGGGAAGGACCTGGCAGCCCACTCCCAAAACAATCCTGAAACAAGCAGCCATCAAAAACCCTATGAACAGCAGAGAGGCACTGACATAGTACTGGCCATGGCACAGTGTCAGGGAGTGGTTTGTTCTGTTTTACATAGGGTTGCTATGAGTCAGATCTCACTCGATGGCACCTAACAACAACCACTGAGTTTATGTATATGGTTACATATTTTTAGACAAGTTAATTTTCCTTAAATCATCTTTGTACAAGTTGCTGCTCCCTTAGAAACCTTCTGCCCCTTGTTGGTTAGAGAAAAGAGTTCAAAATTTTTAGCCTATTATTTCCATTCCTACAAATCCATCTTCCACTCCTTACCTACATCTGTACTCTTTGCCAGCTAGCCCTGTCCACAATGTCCTGCCTTGGCATTTTACCTTGAACCCACTCCCCAGCTGAGTTGCCTTCCGCTGAGTTCTATTTAGGTCTCACTTTTCATAAGCCTGACCTTGGAGTGCAGCGATCTCTTTCCTTGGAAGCACTTTTTGATTAGGTCTGTTAGAACGGTTCATGTTCTAAGCAGATTTGAGCCTCGTCCCCAGTGCTGAAGTGGTCCTGCCTTCCTTTGTCCACCACCCCACCCTGTCTTCCATCCTGTCTGAGCATACCAGTCTGCTTTCTAGCTTGCTAGATGACCTCTTCCTGAGTGCAGCCTACACAGGCCCCAGACCCTGAGTCCCTGCTCCAGCATGTTAGCCACCTAGAGCCCCCTTCACCCAATGGTCATTCTATTCCTTCTTCTTGTCAGTGAGAAATAAATCTAATACTAAAACATGATCCGCCAGTTGTGAAACCGCTATTCTTCTGAGAGTGTGTTGAATTCCTGGAGTTGGGACATGTGCTGTTTGTTTCTGTAGAGGCAGTCTCTTTCTGGGCTCTATGTGCTTTTTCTATTGGCCCACAAGAACCTCAATATTCATCATATACTGTTGTTTTATTAGGAAATCCTGACCATTTTCTCCTGCTCTGATCTACTGCCACAACCACTCTCCATGGGCATCACATTCTAGATGTGTAAGTTTTTATGAGCCCCTGCTCAGTCCTGGCTTCTGCTGCTGTAACTTGAAGCTTATTTCTAAACTATTGCACCAAAATTACTTAAATAGCCGTGGGCTTTGAGTCAGGATTGTTGGGAAAGGATGGTATGTCACCAGAGGAAGTCTCAGGATCTCATTCTCAACGTCTGCCTCACCTGAGCCCTGTTTTGGGCATTCCTCTTAGATCCACAGACTTCTCTGCTAGAGTTCATTTTCCCCAATTCTCTAAATTGGGTCTTCTGATTGCCCTGAAACTTCTCTGGGATTTCTACTGTCTTATGATATACTTCTCCCTGTGGGTTTAGGATCAGGGACTAAGGGAACAAAGTCTTTAAGGATCTGAACATCTTCCTTATCTGCCATGAGAATTTCTCTTTTCCAGTCCCATATCAACACCCCAATTTTAATATTTTCCATCCTTCCCACTATATGGACTTGTCAGTTCTGGTTAACACATGCCCTTTGTTCCCCTTGGGATATAGCCATGACCTAAAACTTAATGGGGGAAATGTTAAAGAAGAAGCGCCAAACCAGTTTAGGCCATGTGGTGTTTCACAAACTTTCATTGCATTATGTAACCTTGGGTTTTCCTAACCAAGTGCCTTCATAGATTGTTGTTGATGTAAGGTGCCATCGAGTCAGCAGCAGAATGAAACACTGCCCGACACTGTGCCATGCCTGGTACTATGTTAGTGCTTCTCTGCTACTCATAGGGCTGTCAGTGGCTGATTGTTTCAGGAGTGCACTGCCAGGTCCTGCTCCCGTTTTTGTGGTGCTGGGGTTGAACTCAGGGCCTCAGAGAGTGCAGAGCAGTGCTCTATCAACTGAGCTAAACCAAAAATTACCTGGTAAACCTTGGCAGTGGTCTTTTCTAAGGTGTATAGATGTAAGCAGGGGAGCCCCAAAGGTGCTGGCCTCAGTCTGTGGTTTACGATCATAGGTGATGAACACTGGAACAAGGCTTGTCTCAGCTTTCTTGGGTTCAGATTGTACCCTGCAGTGGTTGTGTGTGACAACACCAAAGCTGTCAGTCTGGATGAAGGTTTGGCTCTTCTCCAGAACCCATTGGAACTGCCAGAGATGCACAATCCCCCTCACAGTCTCCATCACAGCGTTCCTGGCAATCTTTCGGCACATCCTAGAAGGGACAATGTCTTACATCCCTGTGGCCAATCTCCAGTGCTGTCTGTACCTGAGTGCTTTCTTGTCTACAACTAGAAAATCCTAGGCCCTTCGACTTTCTGCCTATACTCCATGGAGTGCCACCATGGCATGAACTGATATTCATCTATATGGCATAAGTTGTTTTTTCTTTATATTCCTAAGGTTACATCTTATACCATCTAAGGGACCCTTCCCCCACATGTCTATCAGCTTGTCATGCTGTGGGGGCTTGTGTGTTGCTGTGTTGTTGAAAGCTATGCCACTAGTATTTCAGATACTAGCAGGTCCATCCATGGTGGACAGGTTTCGACTGAGCTTCTAGACTAAGACAGACTAGGGAGAAGGGCCTGGCAGCCCACTCCCAAAATAATAAGCCATTGAAAACCCTAGGAATAATGGAGATACACTGTCAAATACAGTGCCAGAAAATAAGCCTCCCTTCCCCCCGGGGGGGGGAGAGAAACATTCAAGAAATGACTGGGGAAGAGTTGTGTCTTCAAAGTACACTTGACCTTAATAATGATGGGAATAGAGTAAAGCCCCTGGGACTTCCATGTGCTGATATGGCATGACTCAAAACGAGAAGAAACACAGTGACTGCAATAATGGGCTCAAACATAAAAAGATCATGTGCATGGCACAGTGTTGGATAGTGTTTCCTTTGTTGTACAAAGGGTCACTATGAGTCAGACCTGGTTCAATGGCACCCAACAGCAACAAGAGGGAGCCTTAGCACAAATTCTTTTCTGCACACATTTTTTTTTATTTTATACCCAGGTATACCATGAGCATGCTGTGCCTATCTTGTGACTTCTCTTATCTTTATTGTAAAGCCAAAAAACTCATTCCAATTTAGGAAATGGAAGATGAAGCACTATCTGCAAAGAGACTCAGAACCTACAGACTTGCTCGCCTCGCCCCCACTCTTTCACTCATAGGTATCACATTCACAAAGCCTTTAGTTCTGAAGTGCCCAGGGACTATTTGACAATTTTCTCAGTATTACTAAGACCGCCCCACCTCTGACTGTATCTTATTGTGGAGGAAAGTCAGAAAAAAACAGTCAAATGTTCCTTCAGGTTCTGCTTCTAGGGGACAACATATTTTGCTTTATTTCCATCTAAGGAAGTTGTGGAGACAGATACTGGCCTTTTTTTTTTTTTTAAATCATTATTCCTCACTCCTACATTGAGATCCAGGCCCTAGCAGAGGCTGTGATGAAGAACTGCAGAAGGGATTGGCTTCCATAGTACAAACATAAATAAATAAATAAATAAAAATAAAATATTAATCTATGTTTTAAGACAAAAGAAAAAGCAGCCGACACATACCAAAACACAAGACTACAGATTGGGAGCAGCAGTGCTACGAAACAAAAACACAGATTGAGACAAAGGGAATGAGAAGGAAAGCCTTGCTATTAAACATACACCTTTTGTTATTTTACACAATTTTCCCCTCTGGTCCATGCAGAATAACAGAAAATACTACCGATTTAAACCAATTTAAAAACAATAGGATTTCTGTTTTCCAGGGAGGTAACCTGGCCTTGCTGTATGTACTGGGAAGATAGGCTCCTGCTGAGTTTTCCTTAAACCGAATACTAGATGTATGAGGTGAGAAAAATGATTTTACCTCTGTGGGTCTTTGGGAAAGTTACAGTTTTCACTTCATAGTTAAAAAGACTAAATGAAGTACAGGTGGGAGATCTTCATAATGCTACAAAATAAAACTTGTGAGTGCTGACACCATGTCACAGTGGAAAATTCCATACCTGATCTCAGCCATGGGCTATAGTCTTAAAGCAAGAACACTAAAAATGCATGAAATTGCCTCCAGGCTATGTGTATAAGGTCAGCATGAAGCATGAATGAATTTTGTGTCCAGATTTGAGTTCTACACCCAAGGTATCTCATTACACACACACACACACACACACACACACACACACACACACACACACACATATTCTCTCTCTCTCTCTCTCTCTCTCTCTCTCTCTCCAAAATTAAAAAAAAAAAAAAAAATCAGAAATCTGAAACACTTCTGGTCCCAAGCGTTTTGGTGATAGATACTCAACCTGTAATATAATGTAACGTTTCTAGAATAGTGCCTGATACAAACAAGCAGTAATTCAATGTTGCTGTCATCCTATAGGGATATGATGAGAATTAGACATTTAAAGTATTTAGCACAATGCCCAGGATTTAACAAATGCCAAAATTCGTTAGGTAGCTAAAAAAAATTAATCAACAAATTATTCACAATGCAGGTTCCAATCAAGAAAACAAAGAAATCCCCGGATAGCCCTTGTCTAGAAGGCCAGGGATCACAAAGCCCAGGTCTTACCTGACAAGTGCCCACCTGGCAGGGACACATACCTCTTCCTCTGAACATTTCTAAGTCCAAATCCCCATCCCAGCCCATGTAGCCAAAGCGACTTGGAACAATTAACCCTTCTGCCTGTATTCCTCCTTGAAGAATAGTCATGAAGATCAAGAGCATGTAGCCAGCAGTATACACTAGCTCACAGGCCACCCTTCTCCTTTGTTAAGAAAGATAATGAAATGACTGGCTCTGTGGTCTTGCCAGTGAGCTATGTAGAAAATACTGCCTTGAGACTTTAATTGCATTTGGATTCTTACCTAAGTATACCAGTGGAGTGTATGAACAACCTCCCCTTTGATTTTTGTCGAGTAAACAGATCCTGCATATACAAAATGTCGGTCTCTAGATATCCTGAGTTTTAACCCTTTCCTGAAACGTGATCACGGAGCGTTTCAATCCTCGCTCAAGCGTTGCCGCAGCTCTGTGGGATCCTTCATGGATTCCCAAGCCAAGGGCCAGGAGGATGCAGCAAGAGGCAGAGCATCAAAGAGGAAAGGCGCTCTCCTGGCGAGGGCCAGATTGGAATCCTCGATGCCTTTGCTGGCCAGCACCGAGGAGGACGCGCTGGCCGCTCCTTCCAGGGCAGCCTCAGCCAGGCCGCGCTTTCCTCGCCACAGAGCCGAGGCCAGGCAGCGGGACCGAGACCTCGCCCTGCCGGCCCCACCTCCTCCGGGGGAATAGCAACGATCTTTTGGGAGACGCATTTCCGGAGCCTCAGACACCATCCTTTTTCCAGGCAAGTGGGACGCAGAACCGCGAGGGCAGTCGCGATGGAAAAGCATCCTCCGGAAGGCAAGATCCGCTTTTCTGCCACGTAAAGCGCTGCGAAGAAAGCGCTGGCGTCCGCATGGCTGCCCGGGACGCTGGGACCCGGGCGAGTGCAGCCCGGGGCGCTCCGCCTGTCCGCCTCCCGCCCGGGGCCCCCGCTGGACGTTACCCACCCTGCGCCCTCCTGCGCGCCGCGGTCGCACTCACCAGCCTGTCCATCCTCGCTCCTGGCCGCGCAGCTGGCCAGCTGTAGCTAAAAAAAACAGCTCTAGCTCTTTTTTCCAAGCACCAAGAGGTGTGCACGCCCAGAGCCTCCGGAAAGGGTCAGTGCAGCGTCACCTGCCCGCAGCCCTGGGATTAGCAGCGAGCAGCCGTGTCCCCTCCTGCTCGAAGCTTAGCAGTCGTTTTCCTCCTCCCCGCAGCAGGGGTTCCCACCACCCCGGCCCCGCCCCACGCGCTCTAAGGGGCCGTGGCCAATCAATTTGTGCAATGTTCATATCCCCCCTCGTTGCCTACAGCCCTGCCACTGTGGCGTCTGGTCCAGTCAGATCTCGGAAGCTAAGCAGAGTCGGGCCTGGTAGTACTTGGATGGGAGACCACCTGGAAACACCAGGAGCTGTAGGCTTGAGAGACGGACCTGACATCCCACTCCCCCCCTAAAACCCTATGAACAGCAGAGAAGCACTGACAATAGTGTTTTGCCTGTTGTACGGAGGGTCGCTATGAGTCAGACACCTAACAACAACATAGTCACGTATTTCTTACTTCTCAGAGGTGGCAACTGGGTAAACTAAGGAAATATCTGACAGAATCACTTTTGCCTATTGCTTGTACTTGGGAAATAAAATGCGGTGGGAGATGAGGGAGATGAATAACTTAAATCACTTTTAGCACTTGAAGAAGTGGCAGATGCTTTCAAATGGGGTTTAACCAATGGGCATTAAAAAAAAAACAGACACGTTTTTATTTTTAATTCAGAACCAAATCATATATTCCAGCAATCAATTTTGTAATGACTTCTTTCATAATGTGATCAGTGTTTCTCTTTTTGAAAGATTTCTTCTACTGACATTAATGATGGATTCTTTTTATTTTAATGAGTTTCTTGCTCTTGGATCTTAAGAGAAAGAAAAGGAGATCAATGAAATGTTCACCTCCTAAAACCATTTATATTTTATGACCAGTCAGTACTCTCCCACAGGGTATTGGGACAGGGGTTTCAACCTGTAAGGATCAACAGCACTCCTACCCTCCCTTCCTTCCTACCTTATTGAGGAATGATTGACAGATCCCTACATGTTGAATGTATACAATTCCCAGCTGTGCACAACTTCAGAACAATTAAAAACCATCACTAAAAATCTATGCCATAAATATATCCACCCCCTCCAAAAATTTACTCATATCTTATTATTGTTATTATTTGTGATAAGAACATTTAATATAAGATCTACCCTTTTAGTAAGTTATGTAATACAATATTGTTGTTGTTAGATGCCAACGATGTCCCTCACAGGGTTTTCAATGGCTGATTGTTTTTGAGATTGTTTCTCAAGTGGGCCACCACATCCTTTCTCGCTCTCTCTCTCTCTCTCTGTCTCTCTCTCTCTCTCTCTCTTTCTTTTTTCTTTCAGTTCTGGCTATCAAACCCAGGGCCTCACACAGCACAGAGCAGGACTCTACCACCTGAGTGAAATGCCTCAACATCAAGAAAAAAAAAGTCTTTACAACTGAGTCAGTAAGCAAGTCCATGATAAATGGAGAAAAGATTGAGGTTATCCAAGATTTTACCTTACCTGTTCTACAATCAACACCCATGGAAGCAGCAGTCAAGAAATCAAAAGATGCACTGCACTGGGAAAAGTTGGTGCAAAAGACCTCTTTAAAGTGTTGAAAAGTAAAGATATCACACTGAAGACGAAGACGTGCCTGACTGGTGCCACCAATTGCACCATATCCTTGTGAAAGCTCAACATTGAATAAGGGAGACAGGAGAATAATTGATACTTTTGAATTATGGTGCTGGAGATGAATATTGAATATACTGTGGACTGCCCAAAGAACCAACAGATCCATCCTGGACAAAGTGCAACAAGAGTGCTCCTTAGAAGCAAGGATAGTTAGACTGTGTCTTACCTATTTTGGACATGTTGTTAGGAGGGACCAATCCCTGGAGGAGGACATCATATTTGGGAGAGTGGTAGGTCAGTGAAAAAAAGGAAGACCCTCAACTAGATGGATTGACACAGTGTCTGCAACAATGGGCTTTAACATAAAAAAGACTGTGTGCATGGTACAGTGTCAGGGAGTGTTTTGTTCTGTTTTACACAGACAAGGTCGCTGTGAGTCAGACCCGACTCTGTGGCACCTAAAAACCACAATACAGTATTGTTAATCATAGACACTGGGCTGTGCATTGGATCTCTAGGACTTACTTAACTTGAAAAACAAAACTTTGTATTCTGTACTAATAAATACCTCTTGGTTTCCTTCTCTCTGCCCTCACATGCTGTTGTTGTTGTTGTTGTTAGGTGCTGTCGAGTCGGTATCCGACTCATAGCGACCCTCATAGGGTTTTCTTTTTTTTTTTTTATTAGAAATTTTTAATGTACATCATAATGTGATTCATTTTGACATGCTTTTCGTTGTGACAATTTTCATATATGCAATTTGATAAGCATTATTCATATAGGTTACCCCTTACCCTCCTCTATGTTTCCCCCCTCCCCCCTTCCTATCTAAGTTTCCCATCCAAGTCTTCTCTA